>CM029360.1:632492-667914 GCA_017140985.1 Hormaphis cornu
TGAGTTCATAGAGAAGCATTCAATTTTTTATAACAAAAATTGTGGACGTTTTAAAAACAAAAACAATATAAATACAAATATATATATATATACATATATATATATTATTTTACGATAAAAACTTTTTGAAAAATGTTTTGTATTACAATGGTTTTTTTTACCTATTTCGTTCTTGTTGATTCGATTAGTTGATGTTAGTACAGTTTTCCAGGTACAATACGCAATATTTCATTAAAGAATTTTTAGTAAGTAATACCAATAAAAAAATTTAAATATTTAACATTGCTATAATCCTATAATCAAAATATGGTTTTTGTTTTTAAAATGTCTACGATTTTTGTTACAAAAAATTGAATGCTTCTCTATGAACTCAGAAATCCTTTTTTGATATTATTTGTATATCCAACTGAATGTCCCAATTTATTTGGTAGGATACCAAATGCTTTTACTGCACAAATGTACACATTATATTTATTTTATATGCATCGTTGTATTTTAAATAATAGGATTTACACTAAATATTCGCAATTTAAATTTTTTAAATACGTTGTTTTTAATTAAGTATATTTACTTGTTGAAGCTTCAACATTAGTCTTCGACTTCTCTGGTTTAGGATCATCTGCAATTTTTAATGTTATTATTACTTAGCACAAAAAAATTTTACGTTCCTAAGTGAAATGCATATTTGTAATAATTGTGTGTCGATTTTAATCACGGCTGGGTCGTTTAGAATCCTAGTACAAATATACACTTTTTCTTTGACTAAAATAATTATCAAAGTAATGACATAAATAATTAGAATATTATAACGGTTTTCGCAGTTATTTTGGATGTTTAATTAAACCGGATACTTTGTAGTTATCAGTGATAGGTAATCGTTGTATAAAAGCATTAAAACAGCAATGATCATCTATCAATTTTATAATCAACCATTATGTAATTCAGGGTTTTTTAAGTTTTTATCTGACCATTTAATGGTTGTCACTAAAACAGCTTTAAAAAATAATCATTCATTCTAAAAAAAAAAATCAATACATTTATACATCGTTTAAAGTTATAATATAATTACGATATATCAAATTAATCAAATTCTTATCATATTCTTAGCACATCATGATAATAATGGTGTGTTTTTTAATGATATCTTTTTTATTGATTTATTTTTTCTTACCTTTATCTTTGGCTTCAGACGAACAAATAAGTCCTAAAACAATTATACAAGTATAGAAATTTCAACAAAACAATCTATAAAAACCCTATGTAAAAAAAATATTTTTGTATGAACGATTACGTAGGGATAAATTTGAAGAAAAATTCAGTAGACAAATGTGTACAATAAACCATTAGGTTAAAATATTAAACATATTATATCTTTGAGAATATTTTAACATCTATAAAACTGAACAATTAGAAAAATATTTGGAATGTGTTTGCTTATTATTGAATTAACATTAAGATATTGAAACCAAAAGTTTGACAAACATAGTTTATGATATTTACTTTGTTTATAAATTATATCATTTGTACAAATTAATATTATGTAATTATATTGTGTTACTGTAAGTTATAATATTGTCATGTCATTTCAGTGTCAAATCACTCGTAGATTTTGAAATTTAGTTATGAACTAACTGGTGTACTCTTTGAAATATCAGCTTTATCTGCAGGTTATCTTTTAATGAGAATCTTAAAAATTTTATTTGCTGGCATAAATTTTAGATTATGAGCGAGAAAACTGTCAATTTTACAAAGATGTGTTTTTACATTGTTTTTTTAATTCACAAATTTTTAATTTTTAATCCAGTTTTCATAATATCTAGTGAGCACAATGTGACCCACTTCCTGATTTCGATAGGAGGCTGAAAATTTTCAAACAGGTTCCGGATTGATGACAATTAAATAATCTAAAGTCACAATAATAAAAAGTAAACTTTCCCTTGTTCTGTCTTACTGAAATTCGGTACATTGCTTCATTTATGATAACGATACAATATAATAAAGTTATATTGTTACGTCATTCATGATAAATTGAAATAAAACATAAAAATAGAAAATAAAAAGTTAAAATCCCAAATCTTATGTTTCGTTCAACGTAACGTGTGTAGCGCTACAACCCGAAAACGTCAAACCTGAAAATTTCAAATTTTTTGCCATAAAGTTTTTAATTATTTGCATTTTTTTTTTTTTTTGGGTAAAACTCAAAAAGGAAGAAAAATTTCACAAAAATCTTCAATCAAAATACTACTAGAATTTATATACCCTTAATTAGATGTACTGACTTTGAAAATTGGAACATTCCTTTTATACAAAAACTTCATCAGAATCTTAAAATTTCAAACTTTTTGCCGTGAAATTCTCCAAAAATTCCCAATTTTTTAGTTTTTGGAATTTAACTTAAAACGTTAGCAAGATTAAAAAAAAAAAAATCAACCAAAGTACCACCGAAGCCTATATACGTAACTATCAGTATAGAATATAGATACTGACTTTAAAAATCTGAGCATTTCTTCTACAAGAAATAATGTTAACAGAAAAAAAAGAAAAATATCATTGTAAGAACAAAATAAATAAAAAATTTTTTGTGTTGTGTCTGTGTCACGCATGGCGTTTAAGGAATAGCTCAGACCTTAACGTATGTATCCTGTTTCATATAGTCCAAGTTACAATCGTTGCTGCTTTATACATACTTGATTTTCAAAAACAATTTTTAATTCAACAAGGTTGTAACAAAAAAACCAGAACAAATTATTAAAAATTGTAAAAAGTATGATAGACATGGTTTTTACATAGTCGTAATATGATTTGTAAAACTTGAAACTTTTACACAAAATTTATACAAGCCAAAAACATATCGCGTGTAAATTTCATAAAATTTCAATATTAATTGAGCAAATAACTGAAAATTAAAATTTTAAAATTTTAAATGATTTCAGAGGGTTTTTGTTCAATTTGAGACTTTGATTTTTTAAAAAAACATTTGGAAAATTTAAAACAAGCATAGGAAAATATAGTTCCATTTGTGACTCAAAGAAATATGATCACAAATTTCTTTTTTTTATGCGATTACAATTCTGCTCAAAAAATAACAAATAGTATCTTAAATAACAAAAAATAATATAAGTTTGATACCTGCATTAGTTTCATTTAAAATCAAAACGAAACATATTGAAATAATTATTGCCGATATGTTGAAAATTGCCATTTTGAACCATATAGGTACACACTTCAATAACTATAATATTATAAGATAGATGTTATTTATCGAAAATTTTGACTACTAAATGATTTAAAAATTTAAACGATCGAGTGTATTATATAATGCCTAATTCATTGACATATGCATTTATATAAACAGCTGAAAAAATAATGTACCTATTATGGTGAGAAGTAATATTCGTATTTACCTATTGTGTGTACTCGTATATCACATACTTTTTATACTAAATTTTATGGAATCCTTTTAATTTTAATTTTAATTAACTTTAAAATATTTTTGGAGAAAAACTAAAAAAAAAAACTGGATCATTCTTTTACCCGAATAAATTGTTGACCAAGTAACGAAAGAAAATACAAAACAAAACATATTGTATAAGATACAATGATATATTTGTAAAAATATTACATTCATCGCTACGATCTGAATCTTAAAATATCCAAACAGTTTCAAACAAAATATAATTAAAAACTAAAATGTCAAATTTTTTGTGATATTTAACGTATAAAATGGATCACTCTTTTAACACGAAAACGTCAACATACAAATATACCTGAAAATTTCAAACTTTTTTGGTTAGGTTTTTTTTGGTTTTTGGGATATATTAACTCAAAAAGTAAGCAGAATATAAAAAAAGTAGAAAACAAGGTACCACCGGAGTCCAGAGACCTATCAGAAAAGATACTGAATTTAAATTGAGAGAATGTTTTCTACCCATAATAGTTTTAACAAAAATAGAATAACATTATACATTTATCGCTGTGCTCAGAATATAAAATAAACAGCATAATTGTGAAAACTATACATTGTTTGCTACGCTCAGAATCTTAAAAGTTTCTAAATATCCTCAAATGTAGAAACTGTTTAAGCCAATTAGTCACCTTTATTGGAAGTAGTTTGTGAAATCTTAAATTTTGCTAATAATAAAAATGTAACTATTCATTTTTTCTATTCTGTTGAACTATTCATATTATATCCTATATTACGCTCAAAATTTAAAATGATTAATTTTGATTAGTAGAAAATTAATATACACTAATTTAGTGCTAAAATAAACAAGAAACCTTTGTGTAACCAAAATGTCAACATATCTAGAATCGTGATGCAATATTGTGACAAAATTAATTAATGTGTACACATATAACATATATCATATACATATATTTTTGATGTGATCTTAGATAAAATATTATTTTATTTTTATTTTTTTCAAATTATTAACCTCATGATTATAATTTTATACGCCAGAACCTTTGATACATTATGCATTAAACCTTCAAAAAATTTTCTATTCAATCAAAATAATTCGTTATTACGTATTGTTTTGTACAAAAATATTATATTAAACATTTTTAATAAATTATGTACGTTTATACTGCGCCATAAAATGGTGAAACAATCAAACAATTTTAGTACCTATTTGAAGTCGCTATGCCAACAAACAACCCACGAAATCTAGAAATTCAAATTTTCTTTTTATTCTACGTTATTGGAAATATATCAATTTTTGCTGATAAATTTAGATAAAAGCTTGACATTGATTAAGAAAAAAAATTCGATTACATGTAGGTAACCTGAATCAATCTTTTAGGAAGTATTGCAGTTTAAAAATTTATAACACTTAGAAAAGTTTGTTAACCAAAATATTTTGAAAGTTTTATGACAAAATTGAATTGCCAACTAAAAATAATGAAACTAATAAGGTTATAAAAATATGATAATTGCTATAATTAAAAGAAAACAACAACAATTAATGAAACATAATAATATTTATCTACAATTTTTGGCTTTAAAATTATCAAAATTCACCGAACTTTTAATGAGACCTCATTAATATTTCAACCTCATAGATATTGTTTTAACAATGTTTTTCGTTTGCTTTTTAGGGTAAAAGGAAAACTCCAAATATTAAATTTTGTAATTTTTCTGATAGTCCATGGACCTATTAATTAAGGTGGTGTTTTGAGAGGTCTTAAATTTATGAATTCAAAATTGAATAAGTAAATATAATAGCTAATCAAAATTTAAGGAAATACGTTAAAAATTAGCTTTTAACAAAATCAAATGTTTTTAAGCCATGAGTTCAAGAAAAATGAACGGAACAAATTGAAAATTCTACATAGAATTAAAATAAGTATGAAAAAGGTTTGATCCAAATTTTAAATGATTTCGGAAAATTTTGAACTAATTATAAAAATTCAAACTTTAACTCTTTGCTCAATAAAATATTTAATTCACAAGTCACTAAATCTTTTGAAACTTTGATGCAAGGTTGGCCACATATTTATGCTTATGCTTCAATTATATTTCAAAATGTTATATTAAACTTTTTTTTTTCTTTAGTCAATTAAAGTTGGAAAGTTTTTGAAAATTGCTTTTATTCTTGACTTGTATTTTGAAAGAAATTCGTAAGCAACACAAATTGATCATGTTATTTCAGATTCTGAAATATTTCAGAATATTACGTATGTTATATAGAACAAAATTTGCTGTCTGAATAAAATATTTTTGAAGTATCAAACTAGTAGATTCTGGAAGCGTAGAAAAAAGTATTGACAAAACAATGTTATTTTAATTTTGTTAAATTTGATTTTTACCAGGACATATACCAAATAATTGAGCTTTCTCAGAATCGTTATACAAAAGACATTGTTATGTATCATTGCTTTCAGATATTAAATAATACGTTTTAACCACTACTTCCAAAACCAGTGATCTATCCGAAACGTAATCGTTACTCCATTAAACTACCCACGCAACCTAGAGTTGAGGAAGAGAAGGAAGTAAAGTGGTTTACTGATTTTCGTGAGCCACCTATGGTTTAGAGTGTGCCATTTCAAAAAAATAATGAATAGATAGAAAAAATTTTCATTAAAAAAATTATTAATTCCAAAAATGATGTTATTAAATGATATCAATTAGCCAAATTTTCAATAACTTTTAAACTTTTAAGCTCAAGATATTTATTTAAAATATATCAATATTTATATAATATAGTTTATGTAGTTTTCAATTAAAAAATTCAAATTCAAGTAGCAATGTTTCTCCGGATAACATTTGGAAAAAAAAAGCCTAGTTATTATTCCCTACACTAAGTATCTAAAAAGATAAATAATTAAATTTAATCATAATCGCATCGATAAATGGGTTTTATTTTTTTTAAACACATGCGTTGTACTCGTATTCATATAAAAACAGTTGAATATTGTATGCATTTATAAATTTGTATTTGTTCAGATGATGATAAATTATATTATAACGACAATTCTAAAAATCACCAAAACTGCAAAGGCTTTTTTCTGAAGCCTGTAAAACTTTCTTACTTGTTTTTGCAGTTTTACAAACTATACAAAAAAATGTATAGTTTTATAAAATATTGTAAAATTTTTAACTATTTATGGACCCTGTAGAGGTTTTTGTTACTGTATCTTGCCACCACCCAACCCCAAATTTTTCAAATTTAGAATTTAAAAATGTTTCAATCTGATAATTGAAGCACAAAATGTTTTGTAAATAGGTACAAAAAATATTTCATGGATTGAATTTCGATGACTGGTTGACCTCGACATAAAAAAGGGTTTCTAGTGGTAACCGGAATTTAAATAGTTAATTTTGTTTTAAAAAAAAGTTTTTTGTAACCTATATAAGTAAAAATGGATGTGAATATTTCATGAAAATTTACTGATCTCGTCAGTAACCTTTTTGTCTGGATGTGGTTTTAAGCTCTGGTTTTAGATATGGTTTTAGGTGATACGTTTTAGAAATTCGTATTGTTGTTGTAAAATTACAGAGAACAATAAATTTATGATATTCAATTGAATAAAAAACTATTCTTATGAGTTAAAGTCTTATAATGTTAATTTTTTTTGTGACAATTCAAAAACCAAAATATAAAACATTTCGAAAACTTTCCACATGATACAAAGTTTTTACTTGATATTTGAATTGGTTCATAATAGCCTTTAGCAAAATTGGAACTGAAAACTTTTTATGGTATTTGAATTTAGCTATTTTGGATATTGTTACTTTTTACATTCAATTTATTTATAAAAACTATTATTTTGTGTATTGCGTGTCATTATATTTTATTACAACTCAAATTGTTTAACTTTCAAATAATAATTTTTATTTAAAGTTTTTACTCATTGTTATGAAGGGCTTGATGAATTAATTTTACAAATTTATTATGTAATTGATGTGAAAATATTTTTTATGTTCACAGCATATATATATAATAGGTGGACTGTACTGTTTCTATGAATAAAGTAGACCAATTATTTTCCTGGCCAACATAGTAAAATTTGAGATTACTCATTTGTTAGAGATTTTTAGGGTCCTTTTGATGTAAAAAAAAACAGACAATATTTATGTTTTTATAGTATTATTACTTTTAAAATACTGTATAATAAAGCAAACTGTAAAATGTATTATACAATGCATTTGTTTTTCAATTCAACCAAGTATTTACCTACTTTATTTGGAATATTTTTATACTTTCTGATGTACACTCATACTCTCCTAGTAGAAATAAATAATGATACAACACAATTTGACATAGACATTACATTACTATTGAAAGAGTAAAACTGTTTATTTTGAAACAATATACTGGACTGAACAAATACAATATTGGCCGTTATGTGCGCGTTGGACAGTTCTCACCACGTACAGTATAATCACGTATATATAATAATAATTTAGTTTATATAAAATGAGTATCATAATGATTATGCATGATTATGTATATCGGTACAAGTATACGATATACTACACTTTTTTTTTTATTATTTTATTTAACTATTTTAATAAAATATTGTGCGTGTTCATCTATTAGTAAAAATTTGAGTAAAATCAGCAAATATATAGGTCGTATTAAATGCTGTGCTTGACTGTCTAATTGATTCACTCCGTAAGTAGAAAAAAAATTATAATTGTTTTTATAAATAAATGATTGACCAATGTTTTATAATGAAATTTGTCAAGTAAAATCTAAGTTATATACGAGTGTTGAATATGCATATTATACGGTTCGGAGTATGTAGTGGTTGACAGGAGAATAGAACTCAGTATGAGTGTGGTAGAAATGGGAACGTTTCGATGGATGAGTGAAGTAACAAGATAAGATAGAATAAGGAACAAATATGAAAGACGTTGTAGTAAATAGACTGAGATATTTTGGCCATGTGATGAGTAAGGCGGAAACTGAAGCAGTTAGAAAACTTATGTAAATGAACGTTGATGGGAAAACAATCGGAGAAAGAACAAAAAGGGACGGACGGTATCAATTAAAAATACTTCTTTCGAAACACTAGCATACTTACCCAAAGAAGTGACCAACTCCTATGCGCCAAACAACGTCTCACACGACTTCCAATTACTTCTTTTCTTTCTATTTACTTAATTAGAATTTACTCCCTTTCTTAAACATTATTCTCCTTTTTTTCTAACTTCCTTAAAATTACACTTCTAATTTCTATTTTTTCCTTCTTTAACCAATAAAAGATAAATAAATTACAACTCTTTCGTATTAATTGTTATATTTACTCCAACAATTTTATACAATATTAAATTTCATGTGATGAATTCACATATTGCCAGCCCCATAAAATACAAAATTATGTGCTTGAATATATATTCAATGTGTAAATGAATTTAAAGTTATAATTTAAATAAAAAGACTTATATATTATAACCACAAAATAAATATAATACAAACTAATTAAAGGCAAAATACAATAGTATATTCAAAAAATTCTTAGAGTTTTTGTAGCAATCAAAATTCAATAATTAATTATTATTGTATAACATTTATGTAAAAAAATGATTTTACTAATTTTCGGACATTTGGTTGAAAATTAAAATAATTATCATTCAGTAAAGTTCAATATTAAATATAAATTATAATTCTTTATTTAATCTTCAATTATAATATTGGAATGACTAATGATTAATATTTATTTGAAACGTGTACATTGAAATTTACATTGAATCGTTAATACAATTTTAATGCATGTTTAAAAAGTCAATAATATCCTAATATAAAATAAATTACGCTTTGAATAAAAAACTAATGTTCATAAAGAAAGTTTTTGCTATATTATCTAAAACTGTTAATTTTTTTGGTTCAATATCTATGATTTTTACATTGCATTTCCCAATACTATAGTAATACTACATTTCTAGAGGATTTTTTGATTCAAGTTAAGTATTATTATATTTAAAAAAACAAATGAACTTATAGTTTGTTTAGATCGAAAATGTGATTTAAGTATTTTTTTTTTTTTTTCACTATTCTGCAAAGGTTTTTGAAAAAAAGTTTGTACTTTTATTACGATATTACGACCAAACTTGTAATTAGATAAAACTACAAAAACAAAACGATAAAATGTTACAATTTACAATAATTCAAAAACGTACATAATATTACACATCGTAATGGATGGTTGAAACACGTCATTGGTTACAATTATATACACAATTTATTTTGTCCATACAACCACATGTTAAAAACTTAACTATGGAACCACCGCGAAAAATATCACAGCAACTAACGACATCTATAACAGAAAAATTAAATTAAAATGTATTTTCATAAACATTTTTTTTATGATATTTTATTCCTAAATAAGATCAAAAAAGTTTATTTATAAAAATTTAAATAAAGAAATAACATTTTAAGCTTGAACATATAACTAAATCGTGTGCACAAAAAAAAAAAAAACCCGGGATTAAGTCACGTGGGTAGTTTGACAGAGTAGCGACTACGCTTTGGGTGGGTCTCTAGTTTAGAAGTTGTGGTTTAAACGCATTATCTTATATCTGAAAGCAACAATTAATCATTGCCTTCAAAAATACGATTCTGAGCGAGTTCAGATGTCTAGTATACGTTGTGGTAAAAACATTAATTTAACAATAAAAACTTTTATCTTCTCTATTTTAGTATTATGTAAAAGTTTTAGCTTGATCCGATCTTTATTTTGGATGTTATGATAAAAAAAGTATTAACCGATGTGTAAAAAACACGTTTCCCGTAATTATTTGTTCCTCTATAAGAAATACACGGCCTCCCAGAATGACGTGTATAACGATAAAATAACAACGTGAAATCGGCTACAAATCAAAAAGATGTTAACAAATTTTCTAAATTTTTTATCCACATATGGAAAACTGTTATGTTTAGATTGTATTAAAGTTTCAGGACTTAAACATAAAAACTAGAGTTTTTATGGAATAATAATTACGTCAAATTCAAAAATTCAAAAATTTCAAAGTTCCAGAACTCCCTTAAAAAAAAATCAAAATCGATTGAAATTTCAACAGCAAATTCGTCAAACTCTTTTTAATGTCATGTATAAATTTCAAGTCAAACGTAGCAATTTCAAAAATTGGGCCATTTTCATTTTTTCCTCAGAACTTAAAAATAATCGAAATTTCAAAAAACGCTTTAATTATAGTATTATCTCGGATCAATTATCTATCTTGGTATCATACGTTAAAATTGCAGCAGTTTTTTTATTAGAACTTTTGATCACAGAAAAAAAAAACATCATTATAAAACAATACATTTCTTTTATGACACTCAGAATCTAAAACTTTAAATGTCTAGGTTTGGTGTATACCTTGATATTACATAAACTACGATTTTTCAGTAAGTCACTATTGCAAAAAGTAGTCACTTTTTCGATGAATAAATGAAATATTTTAAATATTTAGGCAATAATAAATTGTTTACCATTATTATGGTATAATAACAAAATATCGATTTATTTTAAAAATATATTTTGATTATCTTCATTTAAAAAGTATAAACATGATATTTACAAAATTGTACAATGACAAATATTATATCCAATTATAAATGCAGCAAAAAAAAATGTGCAACAGAAATCTGCAATATTTTATTCTCTTAATAAAATATTTTTTACTATGCAATACAATAAATAATCGAATTGAAAATAACGTTGAACTGATAAAATTTAACTCTATGAAAAGTAACTGAAAATCTATTATTAAAAACATCCAGTCAAAATATAAAATCCACGTAATCATTTGATTTTCCATTTTTGAATTGATATTGCCGAAGCAACACAAGAAAACAATAATTGTTTTCTTGTGTTGCTTGGGTGTTATAATTATTATAACACTGATAAGCATGAATCTATTGAACATTTTTGGTCAAAGATATTATGATTTCATCTCTATTTGGTTTTGATTTTAAGAATGGAGGCTAAGTTCCCCGAAAGTCTGTAAATATAATTTTTTAAGCTATTTTATATTTTTTCTCTATTTATCCAAAAAGTTCTTGGTTTTTTCACTGATATTTTAAAAATTCGAAAAAATCTTATAACTATAACAGCTACATCCATCTTCAAACATTTTACAATCGAACAATTTCTTTTACCCCAAAAAAATTTTAAGGAAAATAAACATAATTTTAAAAAGCTGGAATTACTCTAGGTCGCGTGAGTAGTTTGACGGAGTAGCGATTACGCTGTGGTTACGACTTTGTTTTGGAAGTAGTGATTTAAATATATGATGTACCTATTATCTAAAAGCAATGAAAAATCATTGCTTTTGAAAAAACAGTTTTGAACGTGTTCTGTTATCTAGATACGTCCAGTAAAAATGAAATTTAACAAAAAATATCCATCATTTTTAACTATGTATACTTCCTAAAATACGATTTTTTTAGGTAATCGTAACGCCAAACGAATTCACGCTAACCTCACATATACTCCTTTTCATTTCTCCTTTTCTTATTTTTCTTTTTTACTATTTTTATGCAAATTCTACGTTTACTTTGTAATGTAAGGTAATGCATGTTATTTTTTTTATCTACATGCCTTTTCATCGGGGTTTTTAGTCTAAATTGGTATGTTTTTGGATCAAAACTCGACAAATATGTACAATTATTTCGAATAACATCTAATGTAAATAAAATCTCAAATCCCACTCAAAAACACAAATAATCGACTTTTGCAATGTTCCAATTTTAGTCGTTTTCGGTAGATTACTCATAATATAAAACAATATTATTCATATAAAATATATTTAAAAACCAAAGTCTATACTTTTAAAAATCTGAAATTTCAAATCATCACCATTAAATTCTCAATTTTTTTTTTTTGATTTTTGAAGTACAACCCAAAAGCAAGCAAAACTAAAAAAAAAAATAAGACCTAAGTATTACCTGAGTCTATTGACCTATCATATAAGTTACTGACTTTAAAAATAAGAGCATCCCTTTAACTCAAAAAAGTGTTCACAGAAAAATAAAACATCATTGTAAATACAAAAAAAATTAAAAAAAAAAAAATTAACACACATTTGATTATGTGGTAAATTCATAATTTCTATTGTGTTAGTTATAATTCATTGAAATAATAACTTAAAACATTAATTTTCCTTTCGATTTTTATATGTATGTAATTATTATGATGATGTGAATGGCATGTCTGATTCTGCATGATCATACATTTTTTGAAAAATACCATATTCACTTAGATTTCCGTCTTTAATATTAAAAAAATGTTTTCATCAATTAGTAATTTTATTTTTATCCTATTTTATAATATGTAGTATTTTTTTCTAACAAAATTACTTTGTCTATCTGCTGGTATAAATGTATGAATATCAATAATGTTAAAATTTATTTTACATCAATAAAAGTACGCCAAGTGGTTTGAAATATTCATTCATAGTGATTTTATTTATAAGATAAAACTTATTCAGATTTAATTTTGTGAGCTGTTTATTGACTAATTGATTAGCTTTGTAAAAACTTTTTCAGAAATTATTAAAATAAATTGAAACTTTTTGACATTATAACAATGATTATTGCAACTTTTATTTAACTAAATAAATGTGAATTTTTTATAATTTAACTAACTGAGGTGTAGATATATGATAATAATTTATCAATGCTTATAAATTAAATTTAAAATACCATAATACTTTTTCTTAACCAGTTTTCCACTCAAAGTTTTCACCTAGCCATTCATTATTGTTCTTTTTTTTTTTTAACTTATTATTATCGAATAACTTACTGTCACAACAATTGCCTTAAAAAAGATTCTTATATAGGTTTTTGAAAGCATTAATTTATTTTAGATTCCAGATTTAAATTAAATTTAATCCAAAATAAGACAATGTATAGGAGAAAATTCGGATGTCGGATGAGAAGTAGTTTGGAGTAGCGAAATTGCTATAAAGTTGGTCACTTATTTTTGCAGTTAACAATTGTTTGGTTTTTGTGATGCAAACCTATTATTTTGCGACTGAAACAATAATATATCATTGCTTCCAAAAATAACAATTCTGAGTAAATTCTAAGAATTTATACATGCACTACGAGTACTTTAATTTTTAAATTTTTACATTGTCATGACATTGTTCGAAACTTTCTTTGCGTTTTAAATATTTTTATTTCAGTAACGAGTGTACGTACGTATTTGAAATTAATTTGATTCATTTTTAAAAGAGTAGTCAACTAAAAACCAAAAATACAAAATATTAAATCAATGAATGAGGGTCTGAAAACATATACCCATATTCAACATGTTTTAAAAGCAAGAAGAATAAATATGTAACAAAATATGTTTACCGAGTTTGCTAAGAATCATAATTTTTGAAAAAAATGATTTATCATTGCTTGCAGATACGAAGTACCTACAATAAGTTTGAGTCATAATTTCCAAATTATTAACCTTTACAATGAAGTGACCAACTTCAAAGCCAAGTTATTGCTTCAAACATTTTAAATTATAATTTGAATATATGCGTGAAAAAAGTTATCATTACCACAAGTTGAAAACTCAAAGATAATAATTATTATAAAAGTTATTTTTTTTTTGTTTTTTAAAAAAATTTTAAATTCTTAGTTTTAAATAATGTAATACATAATAATAATTAAAAATATTTAATTACGTAAATTTCTATAAAATTTTGCTAAAGAAAAAAATTATTTTGTGTATTTCTTATTACTGTCAATTTAAAAAAAAAACATTACTTACAGTTATCTAAAAATGTATCTGTAATATTATATTGATATTTTTATTTTTTTATTTTTCCATAACACAAGTTTATGTTATAATTTATTGGATTCACACTTTTTTTAATAAAGTAAATTTATTGTACTTACTATCTGTGGCTGGTAAAACCGTATCACTAACTATAATGTAATGTTGATTATATTTACACAATTGAAATAATTTAAGGCAAAATAATAAATATTATACAAAAAGGGCAGAAAATAAGCAATTTTAGTTGCGAGCAAAATACGTTTAAGATCGGTTATATCTGTGATTTATATTTGGAATGAAATTTTGTATTAAACATAATTTCATTACTTAAATGTATGGAAATTTAATATGAAATAAAAAATCATAAAAAATATTTCTGCCAGTAACCTAAGTTTTAGAGAAAAATGTGCAATGTCATTTCAAAATACATACAAAATAAGTAATGATAAAACGTTTTTAATTAAATTAAATCAAGTACTATCCCGTACCAAACACTTTTGTAAAAATAATATCTCAACTAATTACTGTTAAAAATGTCTAAAAATATAACATTACATACAGCTACGCTAGAAATGTAAAGCGCAGAATTCTAGACTACGGTAATCATACTCAAATAAAACTTGTTTGATGTAGTCGATAACACATCATAAAAACTACCAACTAACTTTCATTAAAATGAAATTTCTTTGTTGTTAGTGATAAAATCTCTCAAATGAGACCAAAAAGGATTTTTTAACTATGGTTTATTTTTAAAAAGCCGGAATCAGTAAAGGTCACGTGAGTAGTTTGACGGAGTTGCGTAATAGGTGGGTCAATGATTTAGAAAATATGATTTAAGCGTATTATTTAATATCTCAAAGCAATGATAAGTCATTGCCTTCGAAAAAAATATTTTAAGCAAGCTCAGTTGTCTACGTTGTTTCAATTGTATACGTCCTGGTAAATTATTCGAGATTTTCCAAGTTAAATTTTTTTTGAAATCAAATGAAACCTATATCAAACCTGTGTATTTTCTATTTTAATGTTATGTAAATATTTCAGCTTGTTCCAATCATTATTTTGGATGTTATAGCCAAAAAACTAAATTGATATTTCAAAAACACGTTTGCCGTATTTAATATTTCTCTTTTGATTCAGCTTAGTTTCTTGATTTTCACTTTTTCAACTTTGAACTTTCAAATTTGAGACCCAAAAATTTCAAAAAACTATATTTAGCTCAAAAATTATTAAAATATTTGGAAATTAGTACCGAATTTGTTTCATTTACATATAAATAATGTGTAAATGTTTCCGATCTTAAAAATCGTTGTTACATAAGCTGTGACCAAATAACTATATAGGGACCGACGACAGGAAATAGTAGTGGCAGCGATGAACCTTCATGGTCCGAAATCCTGATAAGAAGTAGAAGAAGAAGATAACACAATTATTGATAACTATATAGTTGTGTATCTAAATTATGCAGTAAAATTTGTTGATTTTTAAAAAATTATTTACTCACAACTACTGCTTGAGATTTTAGGCTCTAAAAATACATTGTTGAAATTTAAAGATTTCTTTATTACCATTCACAAAATAAAATATTTTGCGCAATTAAAGACTTCATAATTACAATTATTACGTATATTACGTTTGTACTTAATTAACTATTTGTATTCAATTGAAAAATATCTAGTGTTGTGTAAACTAATGCATTTATTTTCATTGCATTTTAATAAAACCGAGATAAAAATTGTATTAAATAATTTATTAAACTTTATGTGCGGTTGGAAGTTTGTTGGAATTGAAGTAACCACGCTTTGTAGTAGTCTACAAATTTAAGTAATTTTCCTTTCAGATTGCAATTTCACGTGTTTTGAATAAGTTTCATGATTAAATCTTAAACAATAAAAACATACTATAATATGGATACTTGGTATGTAAAAAATGCATTTATATTAAGTTAATTGCACTTTTTTTCTAGACGGTTTTAAATTATTGGAATCTATCAACAATTAAATAATTTTAAATTTAGTTTAAACAACAAATTATCGACCTAACCAAATGGGTTATCCACTTCAAAGCGCTATTTATTCAACATAGTTAAATAAATTTCTATCTTTTAATTCTTTATTATTTTTTATAAGCTTTTAACTCGCAAGCGTAAATTGCAATAATGACGTGTTTTGAATAATACAACGGAGGAGGTGTCGGGATTCAGTCATTTGTAAACATATCGATGTGAACCAATACATAGCATAAAATATATTTTTGAATTGAATATTAGAGAACTTAAAAGAACAAAAATGATAAAATTGCAATTAGTAATGGTAAAAAAATATTTTATCCAATCATCACAATCGGATTAACAGCATACAAAAATGTGGTTAAAAACCTTTGTACGTTTCAAATTTAGATTCTTATCATAAACAATTGAATTTCCATACAAACTTGATTCAAAAAAAAAAAAAAATTTGTAGGTATATACATTTTTATAATTTTTAAAACATTTATATGTCATACTTTTAGTGAAGTTTGTAGACTTCATAAAATTTTAAACATAAATGGAGGAATGAAAACTTAAGTAACATTATGACAAAAACATTGAAATAAAATTAAAAACTGCGTGCATATACGTATGCCAAAATTGTATAATTGTATGAACCAATTTTCAAATATGTTCATTGATACATAGGAAAATAATTCTTTATAGTTTGAAAAATATAAATTAGAGTTTAAAGATTTTACTGCAAATAAAAGTTTTAATGAAACAATAGATACCTAACTAAGAAAATCTAAACATTAAAAAATTAAATACGATATAAGTTTGTCATAAATTTGTAAAAAATTTGATTTGTACTGAACCAGTAACTTCATTAAACCCTTCTGGATAAGTTTAGTTTTGAAATTTTCGATTATGGACTGTAACCAAAAGAGCAAATGATCGGAATTCGATAAAAGCTTTAGATTTAAAATACAATTTTAAGTCTATAAACTTTTATAGTAGTTAGTGCATGAAAACATCGCAGATCGGTCCTCGTAGAAAATATAAACATATGAACATTTTTTACACTGTCTTGTTTTTATTAAATATATTTATACTGTCATTCAAATACGTAGATATGGAACGTGATTTAAATTTAATAAATCCACCAATATTCAATCCCGTAATTGTATTGTCATTTAAAGTCAAAAAAAAATCATTCAAACGAAACCAAAACTCGTACAAAAAAAAAAAAAAAAAATTGTATCTTGATTTAAAAAATACTTCTATCTTATACTCCCTGGTTTTTTCAAATCTTTCCTACTCTTATTTAATAAATAGTGATCATACCATTTTTTCCATGTGAACTACTTGTTTCTATTAAAAAATGTTTAAGCGAACATTTTTGAAATTTATTTTATAAAAACACTTATAATATAAAAATCATAAAAAAAAATATAATATAACAAGAATCAGTGTTGCAGCATGATTATACTTCTTTCAGTCTAAGGATACGCTATAATGTAACATTAAAATGTTTTAAAATATTGTGGTTCGGGACAAAATGTTTTAGTACAAAACCAATCTAAGCTATATTGTTAAGTTGAACACTAACAAAAGTACATACACATTAGTGGAAGTCACATCCATAAGTGCTTCACTGATGCATCTTGTTTCATCAAATAATTGATATATATATATATATATATATATATATACGCAATGGTAATATGTTGCTTTGTAACATAATAGGTCCTGTATTTCAAAATCAAATTTACCAAATTCATCACAAAAATATCAACATACAATCTACGATTGCTTATACACCAGTTGTATAAGATTTGAATACGAAAAAACTATCTACCTATTAGTGTAGTAAACCAAGCAGAAATTAGTAATTCTTTTAAAGGTTTATAGGGATTTCAAGATGGGACTTTTTAAAATGTAAGTAACAACAATTTATTTGACTCGTACAGTTGTAAGTAGAATATTCAGAAAAATGTCTAAAACTTGTGGTCATTTTACAAGAGAATTACATACATTAATATTTGATACTCGATTGTTCCCTACAAAATGTTGGGTATAATGTATTTTAGGTAAAACAAGTACTATTACATTGAGTGTCAGCTACAAAAAAGAGCATGAAATCATATTAGTAACCCAAATACGACTTTCTTATTAATACATATTATGAACGCTTTTGGAAAATACTAGTCGGAATTATCGGAAATTTATTGCTGAGGATAGCAAATTTTGTTTTACATAACACGTCGTATTTTCAAGTCTTAAAATGTATAACTGCATTTTTTGAGAATTCTTTTATATATATAAAAGACACATATAATACTCCATGTTATCAATTTCGTGTTAAAAATTTAAAGCTATTACTTGAGCTACTAACTTGAATATTAAATGTTTTATGAAAAAAAAAAAGAAATGGAAAATTTCTAAGTTCTATATTTAGCTCGAAAATGATTGAAATAATTGGAAATTTGTATTAAACCTGCACTTTTTCCAGTTAAAAATTGGGTTTTAGGCTTTATTAATTATTGTTAAATAGTTACAAAAAACTAACAAATTTGATTTTTTCAAAATCACAATTGCAGAAAATTTTTACTGGGCTTTTTAAGTTTTGATTTTTTTTTTTTAGATATAACTTTTTTAAAAACCGATATAAAACAAATGTTAAAACGCAATATGAAAATAATTTATGCTTCCAGAAAACTTTTCTACCATTAAGATCGAAGCAATACCCTAGGCACTATTCATGTCACCCCTGAACAAAAAAAAAAAAAATACACATCTTTGTTATATCAATAGCTTTTTTGCTTTGCGCAGAATCTTAATCGAAAAACATTATTTTAAAAACTATTTATTTTTGCTACGTTTAGAATCTAAAATGCAGCATACCAGACTACGCCTATCCTACTCAAATACAACTTGTGCGAAGTAGTGGATAACAGTATAGAAAAACCACGCGGTTGATGAAAGTTAAATTTCTTATATTAGCTATCAGCGGTAAAAATTCTCAAATGTAATAAAAACGGAATTTTTACGTGATTAATTCACTATGATGCCACGTGTAAAAAATTGCCATCATAAGACAATATTGATCATTGAAAATGAATAATAAAATATATCTAATATTGTAGAAAAATTATTGAATACTATAGGTATGTAACTAAACTGTACCTAATGTAAAAGGTTTTGGACTTAAAATAAAAAAAACTCACCACTACCACTTGAACTTTTAACTACTAAAAATACATTGTTATACATTCAATATTTTTTAAATTTTATTTAAGGAAAATATTTTGCACAACTTATGATTTTTAAAAAATACGTATTACAGTCATTACTTAGGTATTTAACCATTTGTATTCAACTACAAGATCTTGTGTTGTGTAAAAAATGCATATTTTATTTTCGTTGCATTTTATTACAATTTTGATAGTATCTTTATTTAGAAAAAGAGTGAACTCTATAAGTTGGAAGTAAAGTGTAGTCGAGTGAAGTGGGAAGTTCGTTGAAGTGGCTGTGACCACGAAAAAAAAAAAAAAAACATCTTTGTTAAATCAATAGCTTCCTTGCTATTGCTCAGAGTCTAAAATAAATTTTTAAATATATTCTAAACAATACTGGTCCCATGTTCTTTGCATATACAGACGTTCACGGCGGCGGTGACGAAAAATAAAATTTAAAATACACACATCATTGTAAAATCAATAGCTTCCTCGCTATCGCTCAGAATCATAAATAGTATACTTACATAAATTTTCTTGTATTCTTTTTTCTATTTAAAAAAGGTTTCAATTATCATTTATAAAATTGATTTTAATAAAAATACTTAAGACAGAACTTAAGAAGACTATGATAAAAATCAATAAGAAAAAAAATATTTATATATATAATATGTATATATCAAGAATCACTGTTGCTCTAGGATTATATTCATTAAATGTAAGATTAAACTATAACTAATCCACCCTTAAAATAATTTTCTGTATTTAAATCAACATAGATTTGAACGGAACAAATGTAAATTATGTTACTTTGTACACTAAAATAAGTATATTTTAGGTCGAGTGTGAAATAATTGGAGTATTGAGTACGCTTTGTAGTTACTTCACATCCTTGGGTGGTTTTTAATAGTGTTATTTCAAATAAAAACACAGTGATAAAATATTGCTTCCAAAAAACTATTGTAATAAGCAAGCTTTGTAACCTAATATTATGTCTTTGAAAATCAAATTAATTAAATATTATTATCAAGACTGTTAATATATCTAGATAATATTATATTATAGGATTTGTATGTTCAAGTTTCAAATATAAAAAAAAAATGTTTTTTTCCGTGAAATAAATTACTATCAATTATTTAGAAGATTTATAGGTCGACAAGATTAGTCTCCTTTAAATTTTAGTAACAATAATTAATTTACATTATACACTTGAATATTTAGGAAAATTCTCGAGTTTGGGGTCATTTTACATGAGTACCATACATATACACAAAAATTTAAAACTCGATCATCGTTTCTTACAAAATGTTAAATATAATCTATTTAGATTGTATATGTATATTGTAAGAATGCTGATATTTTTTGTAAATTTTGTTGTTTTTCCAGGACTGTATTAATGATTAATTATCCTGATCAGAATCATTTTTTAAAATCAATGATTTATCATTCCTTTCGGATTATAAATACCTATTATGTTTGAAACAAAACATTCGAGACACTGACCTAACCAAAAAATGTAGAACCCACTACAACAAAACGTTGTTTCTACGTCAAACAACTACTCACCCGACTTTAAGTTTATTGTCATTCTTTATTCCCTGTCTTTGAGTTTACCCCCATTATTTCTTTAATTTTTAATTTTCTTGTCTTCGTTGCTTTTATGCTTTCTTTCTTCTTTTTATTCTTTTTATTCTTCCGTTCTTTTATTTTAGTGCGTCATAATTTTTCACTAAACCTTTGAGGATGGTTAGTATTATGGAGTGCTTCAAATAAGGTGGTACTAAAACGGACCTTTTCATGGCTACTACTTACTTTAATTATAGAACGATAACAAAAATACTTGGTATTTGTGTTGATATAGTTTTCAGCGTCCATGGCACCAAATAAATGCATTGCATTGCTTGGCTGAACAGTTGGAAACCTTTATACCTATCTAACTATTTTCAAAAGTAACCAAACAACTAAACAAAGTAACTTGTTGTTAAACTTAGTATTTTTCTGTAAATTTTTTGGTTTTGTTATAAAATAAAACAATTTTTAACTCTGAAGGGCGGTAACTTAGAGATAGAGATGTGGTCGACTTCATCGTTTAGAACAATAAGAAAAACCCAAGAGTTCTAAAGAAATTTGTATTTATCTATTTAGTGTCTACTGACCACAGCATCTCAAGCTAGACCAGCGTAGTTAAGAGTTGTGACCATATACATTCTTTCAATTGATAGCTAATCTTTGTGAGATATTGAGCTATAAAAATTCAATAGGTACTGAGAATAATATCTCTATATATTTTCTCTAGTGTAGGTATGTTTTTTTTTAAGTATTCGTTAAAAATTTTCTTAGAATAAGATTTGACTTTAAAAGTATTTAACAGATATTTCCGTGTTACTATTTAACCATTTGTTGTTTTTGGATTCAATTTGGCTGGATTACGAGTTTGACACCCAAATACAAGGGCAACAAATTTTCTGGAATCGATGAATATACTGCGTACTTTTAGAGAGGTGGAAACAATGACCATGTATTTTTGGAACTTCTTAGCTGCATGTTGTTTGCTACTGCTTGGGAAGAAAGAAAGTCTAGTTATACACGAACAGATTTGTTGTGGTATGCGGAAAAACGACGGAATACCATAATTGTAAATATTAAAAAGAGAATGGAGGACAGAAATTAACCTTGCAGAACTCCTGCCGAGATTTAACTCTAATGTTTGAATATTTCATTTGAAAAATGAATATGAAAATCATTTCAGTAAAATATGTGGAGATTCACTTATAATACAAAATATAAAAATAATTAATGCGCAGTTTAATTCATAAAGAACCGACAAATTATGAGTAGTTATGCCATTTTTAATATATTTTTTTAATTTTAATTTATTATAAAGTTCTAAATTTGAAATCAAATTTACTCACCACGTCTTTTGTTTTTAGCCTGAAGCTCTATTGGAATAAATTAAAATTAAAAATATTAAATACATTTTAACCCATATCCTGCGTTTAGTTTTATAATTGGAACGAATATAAAAAGAAATTGGATGATTCAAAATTTGATATTAAAGAAAAAAATCGGTATTGTTTAAGCAACTTTGATTGTTAGGTGGATTATAGTGGTAACGATTCTGTAATAGGTCATTGTTATTGAAGGTTTAGTTAGAAGTTATAACTAACTCTGCAATAAATCGTAAATTGAATACAGAAATAACTATTCTGAGTTAAATCAAGTTATATAAAATAATTGAGCTGTAACAATAGAATCTTTTATTAGCTTTTTACATTATGCACCATAACTAAAAAGGTTAAATATAGTTTAAAAATTTACAAGTCGTTTGTTATTTTAATTTAGTTATAAAAAGATAAATATTTTAAAACTAGTACTAAAATCACTAACAAAAAATACCATGGAGTAGATGAATTTTATCTATTTAGAATATTCCTATAAATAATCATCCAAATTATGTGGCCAATAGTTTAAGAGGTAATTACGAATGAAATATCAACTGAGCAAATGCAACTAATTTTATATTCATAACCAAAATAAAACAATAGGAATCTTCAATATTTTTTTTTTACACTTTCAAAAACTATGTTTTCTTTTGCTAAATAAAAAGTCATGTCTTAAATAATAAATTTGTTTTTGTTAGGTACACATTTATTATTTTTACCATGAAGTCACGAAACTTTCCCATTTTTTGCAATTTGCAAAACATCAACTACTGTTGAAAATAATAATGATTTACTATTTTTGATCATTTTCTACCACGTATACATTTTTATTGTTTTTAGTTTATGTTAAATTTTCTAAACTTTTCTTTGAAAATTTTAGTTTTTATCGAAATAGGTAATACTACAAAAATATTGGAATGTTTCAAAATATTTAAAGTACTATAAATAGCTAAAAATTGGTTAGGAAACCTTGAAAATATTTGTGTTTTTTAAATATCATGTGTGTGCATTTTAAGTTGTTTGTATATGAGGATAACAAATAATAGGTATAAATAATTATATAAACTGTGCTGATTACCCCTCTCTTTAAGCATGCTTGTAAATGACTAATCATTTTCCGTAATTATTTTACTTGTACAGGAATGAAGTAAATTTACTGCCATTTGAAATTGATCAATTGATCACACTAATAAAATGTATTGGTGAATCTACTCTTTGTTACGAATCAATAATCATTTGACATCATTCATTTCAAAATGGCCTTCAAAAACCGAAAACAACTGAATAATTATTTCTTTTTCTGAAAATCTACTAGATCACTTATAAAACATAAATACGATATAAGTAGTCTAAATATATATTTAATATCTCTGTGTTCTTTTTGTTGTATAAAAAAAAATGCAGTCACCTTTATAATGACTTTTCTGTGATAGTAAACGTGACCGTTCACCTTAAACATTTTATAAATAAAATTAGTAAAATGTTAAATTATTTTAAACTTGAAACCGAATAAAATTTTCATGTTTCAATGTTAAAATGTGTTTTCTTAACTATTAGTTACAATATAAAGACATGAAAAACCTAAAACAATCAGGTACTTAAAATTGATGAATTTTGCTTGATTTAAGTAAAAATAATTTTTGAAAACATTATGATTCATGGGCAGTAGAAAATTGGTAAAATTATTTAAAACATTTATAATAAAAAAATTTAAATAATTACAATATAATTAATCGTTATTTTTTGGAATCTTTAAAATTTAATTAGACATTGAAAATCATTGGTTTTACAAAATTTTTTGTAGAAGTATTTATTAAGCTATTTTTTTTTTATTACATACGTAAACGTAGCTTCCAGAGATCGGTCCAAAAATTTGTGAAAGAATTATTTTATTTTTTTTAATAACTTTTGAATACGGGTTAATTTAATTACCTGTACCATCCCAAATATCAAATCAACAAAAATAGTAAATTAAAACAAAAATTAATTTGAATTTTGTTCCATACTATCGATTTGTTTACATCTGGTTTTAACGTATTCATTGTCAACTAGAAGATATATTGGAAAAAATCAGTATAATATTATCTTTTTCTAGACATAATATTTAACTTTAAAAATTCCTGTTTTTAAAAATTTCATAACTTCTTAATTTTGATCTAAGTACGAGTATTTTGAATTAATTAAATAGTTTTAATTTTAATATGTAACTAACAAAATAACTTAAAAGTTTAGATAGATATAAAGGAAGAAAGGAAGGAAAAGAGTGTAAATTTAAAAAAAGACAAGAATGTCTGGAACACATGTGAAGTTTAATGCCGTGTCAATCTTTTGTAAAGTTAACTATATGTTTTGTATTAATAATTATTAGATTTGTAAGCATTTAGATATTGATTAGAAGAATAACAATTAAAAATTAACCGTTTTTTTAAAAATGCAGTCCCTTTTTTATATTTTTTTTTCCTTTCTCAACTTTTAATAGGATCGTTCTATTCGAAATTAAATGTTTAAAAAATGTTTGTCGTCATTTTTTTACTAAAATAACTCATTTTTATTCAATTGCATGTGTCTTGGTTCGTAAAATGTGGTGTTGTTCTGTGTCATCGTTTGTTCCTCTTTCTATGGAGTATAGTCATACACCAAATAATTATTACTATTATACATATGAGGTCAAGGAACAGTATTTGATATAATAAATTGAAAAACATTTTTGATATTTTTTCTTCCTTTTCGCTAATTAACTGAAATAATTTTTGAGGTATGAAACACAAATATTTTAAATATAATGATTAAAAATAAATCTAACTACCATTATTCAATAGTAATTTTTCTTCATCTATGGACATCGATGGACTTGTTTTGTCTATAACATTAAATGAACTAATTGTGTAATATATTTTATAATGTGTTTTAAATAAAGTCAAACACGTTGTAAACTTTAAACGCCAATTTTTACTCCGATAGATATAAGCGATCCTGGTGTATACATATAATAATTAATAACCGAGTTAAGCACCAGAGTGAAAATAATTCTTTGTATACAATTATTATAAACCAATCCCCGGTATAACTTTACATAAAATTCTTTGAAATTAAGTCAACTGTTTATTTTATGTGTTCGATAAGATATGGATAATATTGTTTATAAGGTAAATGATTTTTAAATTTTGATTTTCGCATTATTTTCACACTACATTACAACAAAATGTACAACTTACCTTGCTTTGTAATTGGGTTTTTACCGAGAGATTCTCGGCTACCTAAAAACAAATATACTATAGTCAATTTTTTTTTTAAATACCTAAATATGTTTTAAGCTTACATTCAACTATCTTCTAAATTGTTAAACATTACAATTAGAAGAGATACTTTTCTTTAAAAATGTTAGAACGAGTTCGAATCAAAACTTTGTTTAAATAGTTATATGAGTATGTCGTATGTAAAAAAGGCGGATCTGAGAAAATGGTAATGTCAGATCAGTCAGGTTGGTAAAAAGTGGAAATTTGTTTTTGTTAACATAGTACATTGTCTCTCAGAATTTTACCTTCCTTTCAAAATTTACAATTAACCTTACCTAACCGCATTAAAACCCTTTTCTAAACTCTGAATCCCTAACTTAAAATAAACCATCAATTTTTTTTTAAAACTGTATCCTCTCTATCACAATTTGCCCTAAGAGTATCTAACTTTTTACCTCCCCTCTTAACAATCATCTCCAATATTACTCTTTGTAGCTATCTTAATCTTAGCTTCTATCCTTTTCTTAAACGAGTCTACCCATACCGAATCCAATACTTCTCTTCTAACAGAAAAAGTAGATGGCAACTGGTCATAGTCGCGCTATTGTTTATTCGCATTAGGTATCATGACTTTGGAACTGAAAATAAAAAACAAACTTAAAAAAAAAACGATAAAATTTACAACATATGTGTTTTTGACCAAACCAAATTTGTTATTATTTTATAAAATCCGTAATAATGATTTCTGAAAATAAATTTGCATAAAATAAAGGGTATACGGAGATTATTAATTGTTTATTTTGTCAATTTTTCCAAAAAAAAAAAATTATTAAATTTTTACTCTACCATACTAAGAATATGTTTTGTCTAAAAGAAAAATTTGAAGTATAATTATTGGTTGCATCATATCATCCTGCAGTCTACATTATAAGATTTGTCAACTTTATATTGGAAATTATGCTGTTTTTGTAAAACAAGTACCAGTTTAGTGGTCGTAAATTGAATCTGTAGTACATAACATTAAATTTCTATATCATAGTGCAGTAGAGACAAGTAAGAATCGTATGAATCAATATCACATGTTTTAAGTGGTGATATTAATGTAAAGGGTAGGACTGACCCTAGGGGTGAATATAATGAGGTAAATTGAAAGGATTGCCGAGGACAGAATTAGGTTAGGATGAGAAAAAGTCGAACAGTCAACAAGAGTCAGACAAGGTAACAAGTGAAGAGTTAATGGGAGGGATTAAGATTAAAATGGTAAGGAGGTATAAGGTTGATTTAAGAGAGGAATGATTGCGAAATGGCTTTGATCAAAAAGCTATTATAGGAGGTAAAGAGTAATGTTAAATTATGTATATGTTAAGTTTGAGTTAAAGAGTTAAGAAGAAATGTGAAAAATAAGGTTTAGTTAGGAGTGAAGTGGGATAGATGAAGTTAAATATTATTAGCATAGTCATGTAAAGAAATGGACAACGATTTGGGAGAGAAATTAAGTCATTGTTTTGTAATTGGAATAGATTGATACTTAAGGTTTTCATGGAATAAACAGGGCAAGTACACGTTATAAGTCGTAAATAATATATCTTCATTAATTGTATGTTTCTCTCTCACACCAATAGATTTATAGCCGTGTATTTCGACACTATATCGTCCTCTGGCAATAAAGGGTGATTAGGATAAGGGATGTTTTCAATTTTATTTATGTCTATGGTTGAAAGGTATCATATGTGATTTTAGCGGAGTGAATGGTTCAAAAATTATCACAACTCCTAACTAGATTCTCTGGATTTTACGTCATTCAACATACATTTTACAAATCCACGCTTTTTGTAAGTGCCATGACCATACTTTCAAAATAACTACCTCAGAATTTACAATTTACTACCACTTGAACTTGATTGTTTATTAATTGACTTTTCGGCATCAAAATACAAACCAATAGTAGTGAAGAACAATTGAACTTAAATAATATTTATGTAAATATGTAATTGACTTTGTATTTAATGTCTTACTTTCACTAGATTTTTGACCTTTTGAAAGTAAACCTATTAAAATAAAAACATTTAAATTTTACACAATAATATATAGGATAACAATAATCAATTATTAAAATTTTTATTAAGGTATGATTAAAAAATTAATTTTTCAAAATTTGAGTAAAAATTATGATTATAAAATTGTTAAGTATGTATAGTCCGCAACATGAAAAGTAGCCGATTTGTACCGCGACCGGTTGCGGCTTCCCCACCTGTTAGCCATTGGTTCTCAACCTATACCACCTCCTGCCCGGCGCCCGGCGGTTGTAGTGCCACCCATTTGCGCGCAATGTGTATTCCGTACATATTATGTTCCAATTAATTTAATTACATTCTGAACCACTAAGGCGAAACGTCCGCTAGGTTCGCGAAAATCATCGGCCACTTTTCATGTCGCGGACTATAAATGTTTTACCAAACAAAATAGTGAAAATGTTAAATTAAAAAATTCAAATTCAAAATAATCAAAATTTTTTGAAAATTATTGCGTTTTATCTTCATTTTTGCCAATGATATATAATTATGACCATACATTCATAAACATTTATCAGAAACTATGGTCAATAACATGTTATAAAAATAATCTATGTAAAATTTTATACAAATCCAAATAAAGTTAAAAGACTTTTCCACCGCAAACAGATACAATAATTATTGTATCCAAGTATAAAAAACTCTCAATAGAAAATCAAAGATAACAAAAAATTAATTTTTTTTATTTTACCGTCACTAATAGCATACGACTCGTTTGAAACCAGAATAAAACAAATTGAAATAATAATTATTGCAGCAATGTTAAGGGGAGCCATTATTTTGTCAAAAAAAAAAAAAAAAATAACTACAAATCACCAATTAGATATGTTGCAAAGAACGAAGAAAACTATTAAATGTTTCTAAAAACATACGAACGATATTTTTTATACCAAATATTTTAGTTGAAATAATGGAAGAGTATATTGCTCTATTTTATGTTTTTTTTTTCCATAAATCAATAATTGAACTGTATATTAATTTTCATTATATGTTCACAATGTTTGTTTTAAACAGTAGAAATAATATATTTCAATACACTAACAAACATATTTTGCTCAAACATTACAATAACGTAAAGTTAACGGAGTTTATTACAGTCGTTAGATTTTCAGACATTAAAGTTTCAAACAATGTAGGATTTAAAATAATTGTTTAAATTAATTTCAAAAATATGATAATTTTACGCTAAAACAAAAACTGATCAACTTAGATTTGAACCTTATTGAAAATGTTTCAAATGTATATCAAAACATTGGTTTCACCCACTATTATATATGTTATAAGTCACTATGAGCTATAATAATTGCGATTGATTTTAATTAAATCAAAAAAAATCAATGAACACACTACACAGCGATAATTTTTTCAATCATCATCAAAGTATCGATGGTGTAAAAAAAAAAAAAATTACCAACTATCAAGTTTTTTGATTTTTTTAGAGAATTTTATACTATAATATAATATTATGAGGCATAGGTTAAACTAAATTGATAAGTGTTTTAATATCACGTGGTGTATTGAATAAAATCGTAATATATTTATAAGTATATTTGTTGTTCTATACATAAGATAAATTATGGCCGAAATTGTTTGAAACAACTGTAAAATTAAAAGCATTAATTAAAAATTGTATTATTACGCATATCGACCATACAGTTGAAACTAAAAAACTTTTCAAAAAATAAGGTACTTTACATGAAACGTTTTTTAAAATTTTTTGGAGTTATGAGCTAAAAACGAAAACTGATAAGTTTTCGAAATTGCTCCGTTTGACTTGAAATTCATATACGTCATTATAAAGGGTTTATCAAAATTACTGTTGAATTTTCAACCGATGTTGATCATTTTTAAGGGAGTTACGGAACTTTGAAAATTTTGAATTTGTTATTTTATGCAGTTATTATTCCATAAAGTCTCTAGTTTTTATTTTTAAGTCTCAAAATGTTAATACAATCAAAACAAGATAGTTTAACATATGTGGTTAAACATTTTTAGAAAATTGGTTCACAAAATTTTGGTTTATAGCCAAATTCACGTTGTTATTTTGGCGTAAAACTCGTCATTCCGGGCGGCCGTGTATTTCTTATGGGGGGAACAAATAGTTACGGGGAAAGTGTTTTTTACACATATATTTAGATTTTTTTGATCATATCCTAACATTCAAAATAAAAGTTGGACCAAGCTGAAACTTTTGCATAATACTAAAATAGGAAAGATACAAATTTGATAAATGTTTTTATTGTTAAATTTGTTTTCACTACGACGTATACTAATCAACTGAGCTCTCTCAGAATTGTATTTTCGAAGGCAATGAACTATCGTTGATTTTAGATATAAAACAGTTCATGTAAACCACAACTTTTAAACTAGTGATCCACCTAAAAATTAGTCGCTACCCCATCAAACTACCCACGTGACCTAGAGTGATCCCGGCTTTTTTTTTTTAATTTTGTATTTATTAAGTTTTAGTTTAGTTTAACTTATTTGTGTAAATAGTTTTTTTCAAAAACAAAGACTGCTTTTACACCTACGTCATACTGTACACGTGTGAAATAGTTATAAGTCTCATTTAAAAAATAAAATGTAGATTCGTGGTAAATTTTGCACCACGAACAACTTTTACGATTTGGGTCACGATTTCACAAAGATATGAGTCACGGAGGCAAAACAATTTTTCACGAGACTACCAACTTTCACAATAAAACCTATAACATTTCAAGTTTTAAAGTGTTCATTCATGAACAAATTCGAAAATTTGATTTGCATGATTTCATTAGAAAACGGATTCTTACATTGTTTTTGTCAATACCTAGAAACAGTGGCGACCCCAATAGCATCTGAAATAGCTTTTCCCTGTCCTACAAAAGTGTCTGACCTGTCAACGGTAATAGTTTTGGTAATTTAGAATTCAGTTCAAAATTATAAAATAAAAAGTTTGTGTCGTGAATACTTTCTTAGTAAAATTGATAAAATGCATTCCTTGCTTCATTCAGAATATTAAATTGCAAATGTTAAGAAAGAATTCCCATAGATTGGTTAGGTACCTTTAATAATAACCTTGGTACTCAGCAATGTTAGAATAAAAACTAAATACCAATCTATATTTTAATTTCCCAATGTTCGAGTTCTATACTAGTGTTAAGAACTGTTTCGGTTATGCAACACGAGTAATAATTAAGTTGAAAGTTGAACATATTGATAGTCACTTTTGGACAAGTTCTAGTATAATAATGATAGAATTATAGAAATAAAAAAAAAAATTATAAAAGCCGAGTTCACTCTAAGCCGTGTGGGTAGATTGACAGAGTAGTGACGGAGATTGACGAAGTTATAGTTAAAACGCATTATTTAATATCTGAAAGTCATGGTAAATCATTGCTTTAAAAATAAGATTCTGAGCGAGCTCAGTTTTCTAATATACGTCATGGTAAAAATAGATAAGATTTGAAATCATTTAGAATATTTTTGAAGTATTAAGCTATATATTGTAATTCTATACTTCAAATACCCCTAATTTTTTATTCATTCATGTTAAATGAAACAAACATTTTAATTTCCAAATAAAAGTTTTGAATTCATAATTTGATGCTGACAACATATTTTTTTGTTTTATATAAACAAACTAAAAACTACAAAATTTGTTTATCACTATTTTTTTTCTATCTCTTAAGATTGGAAAGTTTGCAAAAAATCAAACATATTTGTTATTTAATCTTCAAAATATATTTATAACATATTCGACAAAATGTATGCTAAGTACGCGTGTTGTCATTACACTTAGTTTTAATATTAGGAGTGCGTAAAAGAGGTAATTTTGAGTGCAATAAAATATTCAACTTTGCCTTAGGATTTATTATTAAATTTTTATACTTTAGGACATTTTGCTCCCACAAATACACTTCAAACTTTATACAAAATAAAATACTCTCTTGGATTACACCGAAACTAACCCTTAAAACTGATACCATTCCAGACCCTTAAATTAATTTAAAAATTTTTAATATGATATATAGAGATACTGAGTTATATTTTCTTCATTTTAACTAAGTACAAAAAGATAAGTACAAATAATCGGCCTATATACAACTAAAATACTTATGATCTATTGAACAGGCGTGGTAAGTAACTTTTTAACAAATCGTTTGGTAGAAGCGTTTGATATTTAATTTTTTCATAAACCACAATAAGTACACCGTAAACGAGGGCTACTTTGGCCCAAGATTTAGAACTTTTTTATACTTTACCCAATAATTTTTTATTATATATATTTTTTAAGCCAATACAACCTTTTCACACATCTAGACTATCCTTAATTTAATTTGTGCATAGGTATACATTTATTTTCCAAGTGGCATTTATTTTTTTTTATTTTTTTTGTTTGGGCCAATGTTACCCTTGCGTTTGGGTTACTTTGGCCCAAGGTTATTTTACCTACTTAAAAGCATTGTAGGGCCAAAGAAAGACTTGGGTTTATAAGAAAATCTATTTATTAGAAATAAAAATACATTTTAGTCAAAGTTTATGTTACATTTTTTTGTTTTAAGGGAAGATAAACAATTTATTACAATGTGAGTGTAAGCCTACTTTTCGTCTTACAAATTGCTGACCGAGAATAGTCCTCTTTTCATCAATTTTGGAGGTTGAATTATCTTGTGAATATCACACCATTTGTAAAACAGAGAGTCCTTTACAGTTGGCCACTTCCATAACTTGCTCGTGCGTTCCATACACTCAACGACGGCTCCTTCATCAGTAATTTCAACCGCTATTCCTGGGAACTTCAGCTCATTCCATTGTACGACAACGAAATTCCATACTTGGAGGCTGGTCTCGAGGTTATCTTTTGCTGAGGTTCTTTCTACATTGGATGAAGTAGATGCAACTGGGTTGACATCTTGGGGACCAATAACAGAGTCCAGTTCTTCTTCATCTTCACTCGAAAAAATCATGTCACTATGGCCTGACGAAATGCCGCTGTAGTCACTTTCTTCGTCCGTCGATGAGAGGTCTATTTGTTTTGCTTTTTTTCTCTTCAGGGTTTTACCTTGGGGTTTTCTTTTCTTTTCTAAATACCTTTGACGAATTTTTTCCTGTTTTTCTGAAAAAAAACCTGGGCCAAAGTAGGTTGTAATTTTGAGGTTATGAGGGTTGTTGTTGTTATTTAAATTTGAAGTAAAACCGTTAACAACCTGTACACATATAAAAAAAAAAAAAAATGCTTTTTAGTATTTATTATTATTATGTTCACAACAGTAATTGTGTACAATACAAAACTGTTTTCTTAATTTTAAATCAAATCGTTTAATTTAATATAATGTTTTTAAATATTAAACCAAAATATATAAAAAAAAAATTATATTTCTGTTATTTTTTTCACTTTACTTGTGTATGATAATACAATAAATTGCAATGATTTTTTAAATGCTCAATTCAATAAAAATTTATTTTTTTTTAACAAATAAATCATATAAATGTCCCATAAAACAAAATATTATATAGAATGTGTTTTATTTATTATTCAATGTACAATTTATTTAAATCGCAAAGAAACATGCTAATAAATAAGTACGATATTTGTATCAACAATAACATATAGATTTAATTAATTTATATCTTGATAATTAAAATTATATTATTTATGGTAACCATGAAACACATATTATATCTATGTATAAATGTTATGTTATGTTAATCATAAAAACAAAGATAATATAGATAATAATATAAGGATAATAGTAATAATAATAATAATTGCGATACCGAAAAAGTTTCACAAAAATACAATTTACTAATGACTAACTTATTGCAAAGGAAATATTATTTATAATTTTTATTCAGAGTTAATGTGACTATCAAAATTAAATGAATATTTGACAAAAAATTTACGTTTAAAAAAATCTTTCATAAAGAACTTTGTTAATAATGGTACAATTATTATATTATACAATAAATTTAAAATGTTTTCAATACTCTACTATAACAGTGTAATGGTTGATATCGACATACAGTATTAATTTTTAACTATTTATTTAACATAATTAGTTTTTCGTTAGTTCAAACAGTTCAAATCATCATTTTAATATTTTATTTTAAGTCCAGATAAAATTTATTTACGTGAAATTCACTATTAAAATACTAATTTATATTGTTAATAAAAGCTTGATTGTAAAGTAACAATAAAAAATACTTTAAAAATTTGTAACTACAATTTTTAAAAAAAATATGTTTTCGAAACTGTGTTATTGCGTTGTCATAAACAGGTCTTTTTCAAAATTTATTTCCTATTCATTTCAATCTGTGTTTCTTTAGTTTAGAATATATATTTAAGGAAAATATTTTGTAAAAAATCTTAAAGTTAAAACAATAGAATGTTTATAAATATTTAAGATGCATTATCATAGGAATTAATTTCATGATCTTGCTTTATCTTAAGACAACTCTTAAAAAAAAAAAAAAACAAAATGTTCTTTTCTGCATTTTCAAAAAATTTTACTTTAGCTGTGAAAGAACTGCAAGGTAATAAATAGTTGTTTATATAAAAAAAAAAAAAAAACAGTAAATAATGTTGTAATAGCGATTTAAGATTATTCCATCGTTTTTATATATTTATATTATATTTAATTATAAACTTAGTAATACAATATTTCGATTCATAATATTCGGCTGATAATACTATGAATATATAGCACAATTAATGCATGCATCACTTATGCTATTAAAGCAAGCAGCTAAAAAAGGAAAAATACACAAAAATGTATTGAGTTAAATAAAATTATGTTCTAATAATTAATATTTTATTTAAACCATTTTTGTTTTAAATTTCGTTTACAGTTTTCAGTCACAAAATAAAAATAAAAAAACCTCCAAAAGTGCTCCTAATCACGTGATTAAGAATGGTTGAACCTAACACTACCAAAATTAAAACCAATTTTATCATATTATTTGAGTAATTGCCAGAACTTTAAATTATTTTGAATATTAAAAACGTTTTTGAAATAGATACCTAAATCTTTCATTAATCTTTGTGTTTTTGTTTAGATTCTTAAATGTTTAGTTAATATTTGTTTTATGACATAGAAATAATTTGAAAATTGTATTGGAATATTTTAGTGTGATAAACGTTTTTACGTCAATTTTCATAAGAATTTTTAAAAAATACAATGACATTTACTTACAATAATTGAAAAATGGAATAACGGATAACGTATAAACGTAAATGTATTTCAAACATTTTAAAGCTAAACAAATAACTTAAAAAAGTTTAATTAAATAATTTTTTTAGATTATTTGACTCACTAAAGTGTCAACTTAAGTCATAAATTTTAATTTTTTTTTTTTTAATATAATATAACTAACTCTTTATAATATACCTTTGGGTCTTTTTTATTTGTGTTAGTCAATATATGTCGCTGAACATAACTAAAGTAACTAGATACATACTCCACAATCATAATGATTGTTAAAATTATTTTAAATTTAAGAGCAAAGAACGAAGTTTTGCTGTCATAAATGCTTCAAAAACATTGATAATTTTGTAAAAATAAATATGGTGAATGAAACTTTACAATTTTTATGCTCAAATAATTTGATTTTATATTTAAAACTGAAAACGTTAACACAACTTTTGGTATGTATTTTTTTATATGCTGTGTATAAAAATTTTTATCAGAGGTAAAAATTGTTTTTATAAACACCATTATTATTATTGTTATAATTTTTTTTTTTTTTTTTT
>CM029360.1:682302-719674 GCA_017140985.1 Hormaphis cornu
TATTAGATGTCTAAGTCCATTGCTAGATCCAATAATTTTATTTGGAAATAAAGTGAGGTACAATTTGTATGCGATATTTCTGACTTATATTACATTTGGTATTATATTATAATAATATTTTTTGTTGTAACTATAAGAAGGTAGGCACAAAATTAATTATAAAATAGACAAAACCAATAGTTAAATTAAAAGGTACATATTACAAGAAAAATATAATGAAAAGGTTTTTCAAAAACTACAACAAAATATAGCTTTGAAGAAGTTTTAAAAATTAAAGTCAAAATAAGGGTAATTTTTATAAAGTATGTTGAGTTTATGTATCTGAAAACATTTAACAGTTTAATATAACTAATAAATTTACGTATTTAAAAAATTCCGTCTTTATTGGATTTTTAACTGTGAAATAAGGATGATCAAACGGTACAATAAAATCACAGTGTTGTTTTATAGTTTAGTATCACAACTAAATGGTTGATCCGTCGACTCACAGTTCCAAATTTATGTAACACCATCGTTTACCAGTTTGAACGAAAAAAAGTTAGATTTTATAATTTATTTTAAGCCCATAATAATTGTTGACTATAAAATAAAAGTACTTATTTTCAAGGTTAAAAATTATTTGGCATGAAATGATAATGCACAATCGTTATGGTTTTGAACAGTTTTTCATAAAACTTTACTGAGTACTTCCAGAATAAATACAAGCTGTCTTAGTGTTATCTTAAATTGTTCTTTTTCTCAATTAATTTTCTATTTATTTAACATTGAATTCTTCGGGAACGCATTTTATAAAAATATTTTTGGTGGATCAAACCAAATATTTTTATCGATAAAAAATTGATTTATAACTGCATAATGTGTGTTTTGTTATTAATGCGTTGGGAAAATATATAAACGTGATTCATTTTCTAGTTTTATGTTACATACATTTTGAAAACATATCTTGCATTTTTAAAAAAAAATTTAATATAACCGTGGAATTATCAGGAAGTAAATTATTATAAAAAAAAAAAAAAACTTAATTTAATTGTAGGATAAGTAATATTTTAATCACGATTAAATAAAATAACATAGTTGTATGTATATGCTCTTTATTTCAATCTTCACGTGCCATTACACTTTGTTATAGTCAGTGGTAATATCTACTTCAATTACCACAACTAGCACCGCCACCGCTACAACTGGCACCGCCACTGCCGCTACAACCGGCACCGCCATGATCACCCCCATGGTAGCCACCCCCATGGTAGCCACCCCCATGGTGATCACCCCCATGGTGGCCACCTCCATGGTGGCCACCTCCATGGTAGCCAACGCCTTGATTGGTTTTGTGATAGCCGTCATTATTCAAAGCGGAGACAGCTTTATTGGTGAAAAAAAAATTAGTATGCTGACTCAATAATTCTTATATAATAAAATCCATGGTATATTTCAATGAAAATTATGTACAGTAAAATATTACTATTCATAATCATTTGTAATTTGTTATGATAAAAAGTTATTTTGAGGGTTAATGGGTAGATTCCAATACTAAAGAACATACGTGATATAGAGTAAAACAAAACAAAATCATAAATGCCCCGAAAAATGTTACACAATTCACAGAAACTGCTAGAAATCATCCAACCCAACAATGGTTAATTTTTTAGATTTTGAGCAAAACGAGGAATTATCCGATAACACAAGAAATATTTTATTTCATCCAAACAAGTATAACAAGTATTTGGATACCTACCCAATAAATTTACCACCATTTTCACAGACAATCTTACAGTTTAGTACGACAGGAATTCGGCAGTTAAATTAAATAAATTTTTTGAAATTTTTGTTATTATTTTCTGGTATCAACTATTCTTTTCGAAAGAAAAAAGGAAAATTATACCTACTTAAAAATCAACTACATTCACCATTTATAAATAAAAAAATAACGCATTACTTTCGCATTTCAAAATTTGTATACATTATTCGAATGGGTAATGTTTAAGGTTCTTAAATTATCAAATAATCGGATAATAATAATTCTGATATAAATTAATGCGTTATAACTACATTTTAAAAACTAGTGACCTACCCAAAGCGTAGTCAATACCCCGTCAAACTACCTACGTGAACTAAACTGATCCCGGCTTTTTTGGTTTTGGAATTACTCCGATCTCCACTAACGTTTTGACAAAAGATGGATTATTGGCCAAAAACAATAGTGTTGATGATATATTTTGTAAGAGTTTTACACGTTTTTGTATAATATCACTAAATATTAATTTTATTCATTAATTTAATATATTAAATATTAGTTCATTTTTAATTATTAATATATTATTATTATTAACTCTATTTTGTATAATTATTTTCTTTCTTTGTGTTTGTTTTTGTTGAAAAATCACAATTTCTTCCTATCTTTTTATTATTAAAACTATATTGACATAATGTAGAAGAAACAATTTTGGATCAAAGAGACCAATGATGGTTAAGATAGGTTCAAGTTGACTCATTGTTGTCGTTTTAATTTGTTTTTTCGGTTATTTTTGTACACTAGTTTGAGTTTTTATGTATACAAAATATTAATTAATTTAGTTTAACATACCTGGAAGAGCTAAAATAGCTAAAAAAAAAACGAGATGTTTTTCACCATTGTTTTTAAAAGCTCAATGCTAATATTTATTGTTTCATTAAGTTTTAAAAAACTAGCTATACTCTACATGCAACTATCACACTGTATTAAAAATTTAACAAGACTATGTCTTCTATAATATTGTATTTATATTTTAATTGTTGGATTACTTTATTTAAGGTTATGATAGATTGTCTCTTTTTAAGAAGTGTATGACAAAAAATACGTACCAACACCGTCTGAGGATCCTGTTTTATTAAGTATAATGATATATTAATATAAGGCGCGTAATAATATTATTTTTATAATTAAATTTTATTACCTATATTCTATGAAAATATATTATATTTTGGTAATTTAAATATATTATTTTTTTATTTTAAATCATATTGTATTTTTTTAAAATTATTTTGTTACACTATCCGTTCAATGGCATATTCCATATTTATTCATAAATAAAATACGATCTTTCCATCAAAATGAATCGAAATTAGAGCAAAGTTGCAAACACAAAAATTTTTCTTTATTTTGTTTATTTTACTAATGAAATCAGAAAACTATGAAAAACACATATTTCTACGGGTGTCTACAGATATTTCAATATGGTGGAGGGAGGATGGATAGATAAAAATGTTTAAAAACTAATTGCAAATTTATATGGTAAGATCATAATTTGTATACATAATATATATTATTTATTTTACTAAAAAAAATAAAAAGTGTTTGTTCTAAGTAACCCTAAATTTTGGGTAACTCGGAACATAGGCATTTTTAAATATAGATTTCTAACCTTACCTATACCTACTCGTAATTTGCATTATAACAGTGATTTTTATTTTGTCATTATTTATTTTTTAATTTATATGTTACATATAATTTGGATATAGAACTTAAAAGTACCACAAAAAATGTTGTTAACTAGAGATTGTATTGAACAATGAAGCATGTCTTAGTTTTTTTAAATTTTTTTAAAATAACGATTCAAAATCGAAATTTTTGAAATACCTATAATTTCGAAGCCATATCATTTTATTATTTAAGAACTTTAAACCTTAGTTAACATTCTAAACTTTATATTTTTTTTTACTTAGTTGAAATATTTTAAAAAATCGTAAAAATTTTAATTAACATTTAAATATTGATATTGTTTCGTAATATTGTTTTTGGAAAAAACTTTTATAAAAATTAATCAATTAACGGAAATTTGTACAAATTATAATTGAATGAATGAAGTCCAATTGTGATAAAAATTTAAAAAAAAAGGATTCCTTTATGGTCTGAAATAAAACTTTAAAATTTATAAATTAAGAAGTATGTTACTATCAGTTCGTTTATAATTAATGACATTAAATTCAAATTTTTAACCCTCAAAATTACTGACAATGTCCACTATAATGATAAATGAATAATTTTTTTTTACCATTATATTTTGAGAGATTTTCAAACACTACTTATAATTAAAAAATATATTCAAAATTTACTATCATTTAACGTAATTAAATGCAAATAGTAATCTTTAAGAACATTGATCGACAATTCATTATTCAAGTCAGCAAATTTTCAATTAAATAAATTTTTAGATTCTAAGCGAAGCGAGAAAGCTATTAATTTTACAAAGATGTGTTTTTTATTTTTGTGTCTGTGGCACGTGTAGCTCCTAGGGAATTGCTTCGACCTTCAACAACAGTACCTCTTTCCGGAAGATAATTTTATATCCTTGGAGCATTATAAATCATGTTTTTTCAAAATTTTCAATTCTAAATAGTTTTTCAGGAAAAACAAAAAAAAACATTAAAAAAAAACGGAAAAAATTATGAAAAACGCGTTTTTGACAAAATCAATGTTGTTAATTGGTCATAACTCCAAAAATAATGATTGGAAAGACTTGATATTTTTAAAAAATGTTAAAATTGATAATATAGAGGTGTAAGGCAAATTTAAAAACATTTCACAAATTTTTAGGCTAAATATAGAACTTTGACATTTTTAAAAATTTCCAATTTTATTGTCATTTAATTTCAATAAAAACTTAAATTTTCTAGGAAAATTTTTGAAAATTCAATACAATATTCACAACATATATAACTTTTTGTAACTAAAAAATTTGAAAAATCGTTAGTCACAATTTTTTTTATAGTCGTTTTAATTCTGAAAATTGGCCGAAATTTGTCATTTTGTGTTTTTTTTTTTTTTTGAAAAAAAATTGTAACATACACAATTTTATTATATAAGAATTAAAAATTTAATATGTTATGTAAAATAAAAATTGCTCTAATTTTACGAAAATTTAAAAAAAAAAAGGCCCACTAGTTTTCAAGAGCGTGCAAGAAAAGTGTCGATGAAATGGCGCGTCACACTATACGTAAATATTGTTTGTCGACTGGGTGCCACGCTGGTTCGAATCCCACTCCCGGGAAATAGTTTTTTGCGTTTTTTTCCAACTATTTTTTTATTTTCAAATCTTGTAATTAACATTTCACCCACATTCCAAAGTCCTATCCGACTGAAATGTTCCATACAGCCTTGTTTAGGATGATAACACGTTATGGAAAAGTCAGTAAAGGGAGACCCCGAGGGGCTAGGGTTAGGTTTTTTCTTTTATTTTTGTGATCACTTTTTCTAGTAAAAAAAATGCTTCAATTTTAACGTACAATACGTCAACTGAAAGATATTTGATCCCAGATGGCACTTTATTTGAAACATTGATTATTTTTAAAAACAAAAACAGTCAAATTCCCAAAAGTGCTCCGTTTGACTTGAAATTTACGTGTGTCATTAAAACGGGTTTAACGAGTTAACTGCTTAGTTTTCAAACCATTTTGATCAATTTTAAGGGAGTAATGGAACTTGGGGGAAACAAATAACTACGGAAAACATGTTTTTTCCACATCGATTTAGATTATTTTGATCACAACATCCAAATTAAAGATTGGACCAAGCTGAAACTATTACACAATACGAAAATAGGATAGATATAGATTTGACAAGAGTATTTAATGTTAAATTTGTTTTTACCACGACGTATACTAGACAACTGAGCTCACTCAGAATCGTACTTTTGAAGGCAATGATTTATCATTGCTTTCAGAAATTAAATAATGCGTTTAAACCATAACTTTTAAACTAGTGACCCACCCAAAGCGTAGTCGCGTCGCTACCCCGTCAAACTACCCACGTAATCTAGACTGATCCCGGCGCTCCCTTTTTTTGAATTTATTCGTTTATTAAAAAGCCAAAAATTGAGAATTTAAGACACTCTTTATAATACTAAACCATTAAAAACAACTAAAGAAAACTTATAATATCTATGTTAACATTTTTATTTATTGAATAATTTTGCTATACTATCATTTCTCGTACTCATAAGAAATTAAGGCAAACAATTTTTTTTTTTTATAGAAACGATTATTACACTTTATTAGAATTGATTAAAATGTCATACAATTTGTATGACTAATAATCCTCTTGCTTTTTTTGTTTGTAATTTTCTTAGTGTTCTCCAATGTAAAATTATAACAAATATAGATATTTTCTATAATCAATATAACAAATATCAATGATATAAAATTCAAAATTGTTCTTTGGTAAAATATTTTATTTATATTACTTATATAACTTTTTTTGGAATAGGTAGTTATTCATAAAAGAGATATAATGATAATGTTACTAAACAGATTCCGATTTTAAAATAAGAATAAAATGCATTTTAAAAATAAGCTGCTCCAATTACTTTTTTAGTAAATAGTCATTTACTAAAATTAATAATATAAGTTAAGGTTTTTGTTAATGTAGAATTACGTATGTACAAAAAACTTAAAAAATATAGTTTCAAATTAATTTGATTGCTTGATTTACATATAGGTACTCGCAAAGTTATAAGTAATTACGTAATATATATATATACAGGTAATGTCATAGATACCAACGTCTTTACCTAAGTTTTGTAAATGTTAAATGTCTTATGAAAAAATTTTACTCACTTTTATTTATTGATCTTTTCTTGCCTAAAAATATATTGGTATACCTTGAAAATATGTTTATTTAACTCTATACAAGTTTTTTTTTACGTTATTTGAATCATTCAATTGAGATTAAATTTAACATTGATTGCACGAACAATGAACAGTCCAGGCGAATACTGTCCTACATTTAACTTGCTATATTTTGTGGCCATAACAAAATTAATATATTTACCTAAAATAAAGAAAAAAGTCTTAGGAAGGAAATTTCCTTATTTTCCCTATTCAAATACGCTAATGATACAATCGGAACAATACTAGCATCATCATTGGGGGTTTTCATTGTTTAAATTTGTGTGTTTTCAAAACTGATTAATGTGTAAAACTAAAAAAATTGTATAAATTAATATAAATCGAATTCACTTACGTTTTGTCCTATTTAACGTATCAATTAGATCGCTCCTTTCACTCAAAAACACAAATAAATGAACTTGGCGACTTTTTAAATTGTGCCAATTTTGGCACATTACTCAGAAAATAATCAAAATAACCGAAATAATGTACCTTTTAAATAGAAATATAAATTAATCATTTGATGGTTTGATTTATTATGTTCTAGAATTGTATATCTTATTTGTATGTAGGTACTTATTGAAAAGAATTGTTTTATTTAGAAATTGCTAAAATGATAAATTCCTTAATAAGTGATAATAATTTTCTTGTTACATAGTATGTGTGAATAAGAAAATATAAACTAAGAAACTTTATATGATTACCAAAACAATTTTTAATGGATAATCAATACTTTAAGTTTATTTTTAATGTTTAGTTACAATAACATTATACATAATTACTTGTTGATGGTTTCTCCACAACGGTTGCTTTTTCCGCAGTTTTAGTTCCATTTGCTAATTTTTATAATATGACAACTTAGCAGTATATCAGTTTATGTCTCAAAAAAACTGTTTCTATATTATATGCTCCTCGATGATATACATTTAAACATACTTTTAATTGATTTGGATTTAATCATTAACTTATCTCCACTAACTTTCCAAATATATTATAGAATTCAGATAATTTATCATCTATAATTTCACGTAAAGAAGGTTTTTATTTCTAAATTTTATCTTTATTGTAATAGGTCTATAATTGTTATTTACCGACCAATGACTGGTCAGTGGTCATTAATATACTGTTAGATTAGGTTAGGTTAGGTATCAATAATTATTCATTCTTTAATCAAAATTATCACGTTCTTTTGATAAAGTTGCATACCTATTACCTACTGGAAAAATTTAATTATAGGTAAATGATAAAAAATATTTTTGTAGAAATTTTTTTTCCAAGTTGTTCTGTATGCATATATTTAGGAACCATCAATGTATATTGGTAATAAACTTTTTTTACTGTAAACTAGTGACAATGGATCAAACAAAAAGTAGCTTATTGAACAGTTGGAAGTTATTCAATACTTTAGAATAAAATTATCAAGATTTTCTTAAGTTTTTCTCTGACTAGTTATTGACTAGTTACTAATAATGATTTCATCAAAAATCATTTATTCTAAAATTAATTATTATTACATGCTTTTGATAAAATTCTTATAACGTGTTGATGCACAAGGTATTTATAATTTATATATTAAATATTTTATTCTGAGTGTATTTTGATGAAGACGATATATTATGTTAAAAATATTATTTAATTTAAACATACTTTTAGAAATCATAAAAATCATAAAAAAAACTCTAAAATGAGTTATTATCATATGCTTTTGATGAAATTCCTCTAACGTGTTAATGTATTAGGTATTCGTAATTTGTGTATTTATTTTCAGATTCTGAGTGTTTAGTTTTTTTCTAAATTAAATGCATTATAAAAACAAAATCTCGAATTTTACTCACTACGAAAATTGGATTCTAGTGGAACCTTGTCTGAAATTATATGTTTTTTTAAAGCAAAAATATAATATAAATATAGTATATAATATGATAAGAGAAATTTTTAAAAAATTTCTTCTATGTTTCCAATTTATTCTGTATGCATATATTTGGGATCCTAAAATGTTTTATGGTGATATTTTTTCTCTAACTATTTGCAAATGACAATGAATCAAACGAAAAAAAAATTATTGAATGCTAGGTAATGCTCCATAACGACATTATTAACGTTTACTTTTTTGCCAACCGTTGATTGGTCACAATCACACTTATATAGTTTTCTTCAAAAATTATGTATTCTCAAATGAATTAATTATTACTTGTTTTTGATAAAAATAAAGAAAATTTGAATAACATTTTTATGAACTAGATTCCTATAGTTAATTTAATTGTGTTTAGATTCTGAATGTGTTCTTATGATGACGATGACGTTTATGATTATAATGTAAGTACAATTTTATTTTAACATACCTTTATCATTACATTGGCCTTAAAAAAAAAAGTGATACAAAATAAATACCAAGATTAAATTTCTAATTGATGCATATTATTGAGTTATCATTAACATTTTTAAATTATAAATTTGACTAAATTGTTGGTTTTTAATATTTACTTGATTCGTAAAATGTTTTTAGAAAAGTTTTAATACGTTTCAAACAATGTTGGTGCCGTGTGTGGTGTTGTTTTATACGACAATAAACAATTCAAAAATCGGAAAAACAATTTTCTATTTTTTTTAAAGATGGATAATTTTTGTGAAGAACAGGTACTGTCGGTAAATTATTTTTAGAAACAAGTACGTAACTAACGCAATTTAATCATAAATTATTTGAATATTGTTTTACAGAACTAAACTTGCCAGCTGCAACCACAGATTTTGAAAAATAAAATTCTGTCCAGTTGTGTTACTGATTGCGTTTTGTAAAAATATTGATGACATAGTTATTTTGGTAATAAAAATGAAATGATACACAATTTCACATTAAAAATTAAATCTTTATTTATTCGTATGTATGATATTCTAAATTGTTTGAAATTTGTATCCATTGTTTTAATTTTTTAAATAATTGTACAAAAATCTATTTTATTACCTGCGTTTGTCTCGTTTGGAATCAAAATGAAACATATTGAAATAATTAAAATAATTGCTGAAAAATTTGTCATTTTCGTTTAACTCTTCTTATAACAATCTACATAAAACTAAACGAATATAGTTTAAAAAAAGGTGTTATATAGATCGAATAAATGTTCTACAGTAATAAAGCTATCGGTTGTTTTTTGTGCCACTGTTTATTTATAGACATACATTTGTGTCAACAGCGCTATAATATAGTGCTGGGTAATGTTTTTAGGAGTCACATTTTGATGCGCCTATGTTTGTTTTTCCCACATTCCGCTTTAAATTTAAAACTTATTTTAAATTTTTTATTCGCTTTCAGTATAATTTAGTTAGGTTTTTTCTAACTGGTTAAAAATTGTGATTGACATAACAAATTTAGTTTTTAAATCTTAAATAACAAATATATTTGAGTAGGTAACTATGGTTTTTTTTAAAAAATATATTACAGTCACGAGTCATGACCGTTTGTCGACAATTTCTTAACTTTTAATGACTAAGAACAAACATTTTTGAAATTTTCCAGTAAAATATATTATGCTTATATGTTGAAATCCTTGTATTTAATTTTCAAAACTTTTTCTAGAAAAAAATATTACAAAAATAAATTAAAATCGTCAAAAATTTCAAAGTTCCATACTTAGCTCAAATTGATCAAAATCCCTTTAAAATTTTATCATTATTATAGAGTCGTTGATTCGCGCTGAAGATGACAACATAGTTGTTGAAATACGTATACGCAATAAAAAGTGTATCATTTTTGTGATTTCGGGTTTATTAAATTTAGTATAAACAGTCACAAGTGTTCAAATTTTAATTTTAGTAATTTTTTAATATTTTAAATTAAACTGAACTTTTCCAGCCAATAATAGTTTGTTACCTTAGCAGATAACGGTGATGGTTTAGAATAATGTTTAGTGTTCACAAGACGTTAGTGTCCTGAAGGCGATGGTGTGCGGCTTTCGTGACTCTTTTTTTACTGTGTACACGAATAAAATGTTTGGTTTTATTATTAATTGGACGTAATACTAATATTAATTATTATCATAATCGTTACTCGCCACTCGGTTTTCGGCAGCTCAAGTGTCATAATATAATAATATTTTGTACAAAAGGCCAATGAAATAACTATATATTGTATATAAAAGGAACCGTTATTTACTGAGTAATCAACGCACAGCCTAAACCACCGGGTTTAGAGACTTGAAATTTTGCACAGATGTTTCTTTTCCAATGAAAACGAGCGTCGAAAAAATTTTTTTTCAAAATTAAACCCGTTTTTTTTTTTTTTTAAATTCATCCGTTAGGTTCTGCAACAGTGTTTCCAAATTTGTGAAACTCGGTGTATTGATTTTTTAAATTTAATTTTAAATTATTTTACTAGGCCTTGACCAACTAGGTCCCGGGCAACGCCCGGTCGGAACAGCCAGTTAAAAATAAAAGCGATCGTATTATAGCGCCGCAAAATGTGATAGGATGGCGCGGAAAACGGGCGAAATCATAAATATTTCCGAGCACGTAAAACCGGATTTTTTGTTCCCGCGGCGTGGATTCCCACAGTTTTCACCCCCGACGACCGATGTACACTCGCTGTTGTTTGTCTTTTTTTCTGGGAATTTTTTTTTTTCTTTTTTAAATATCCCCCGTCCCTTAAACGACCGTCCATATAACCCCCAAATGGCCATCCATATCCGTGAGGGCGTGTGGTTGCCGTTTTTCTTTTTTTTTTTTTTTCACCCTCCCGCCGACGGATTCGTCTGGGCCGAGTGGCGGAGTTCAGCAAATAGGAGAAAGGGGCATTTTAGATGAGCAAACATTTAGAGACAAACGTTGTGAAAGTTGTTGTGTGTGCGCGTGTGTCTTTATTTTCGTCGTTTGCCATCCCTCCGACCGTATTATTATTATTATCTATACCTCTGTCCGCGGCTATTCGGTCCCGCGGCTCTCGACAAGCGACTTCCGGAAGGGTGTACAAATAAAACGCGTTACATTTCCACCCGGGAAAACGTTTTATTATTGTTATTAGTTTCGGTAGTGGCGAATGGGTCGGAAGGCGGGAGCAACGAAGAGTTTTCCAATGTTTCGGAAAGCAGCGCTCGTGACGCGCGACAGACTTAAATGGCAGTTACACGCGATGATGATACAGCTTTAGGTACTAATTCAGAATTTTGGAATTTAAAATGATTCGTCGACATAAAACTGTAGGTTTAAACTACAATGTACAGGATTGATGTTATATACAATGATAGATTGTTATACATATATACATTTGTGACCGTAGTTTTTCGTTCTTGGTCACGAAAATCTACGAAGGTATGGATTTAAAACTTTAAGTGCACAAGTGAAATAAAAACGAAACGCGAAAAAACAAAACGTATGTACAAAATTTTAATTTATTTTATTTTTGAACATCACGAAGGATCCCATTTATTATTATCGTACTATCAAACCACAAAAATGCATTAAACAAAATAAAAAAAAGAAATTGTTTTTATTGGTCGGTTTTTTTTGTGTTGTACACGTGTGATCGCACTCGATTTTGTCTTTATTTCTCTTCGAACGTGCATCAGAACCGTCAATAATATTTCTAATGAAACACTGTCTCCACCGTGGTTCGACGGGAAAGTGCGTTAAATAGGCTTCATTGTTTTTGCCACTAATCTAATATTGAATGATTTATACGTTTGAGAATAATCCGTAACTTTATGTATATGAGTTCTTCGACCATCAGCCCAAAATTTTAATTACAAAATCTATTCAATCGAATTCGGTTGGTTGGTGGAAAAAAAATCAAAAAGTCAAATATTATGGTGTAAATATTGGTCGTTATTGACAAGCGGTGAGTACCTAACTAGAAGAAGACGGACAAAAGTGATTGATCTAAATTAAATTTTACATCCGACGATACGCATATATAGGCATTGAAACTGGAATTTTGTCGCGCTAAAATGAGTAGGTTCGGTGTAGTCGGTTTTTGAAAATACGCTATGTATTTTTTCGTTGTTACGCAATAGAAAACAAACGACCACAAACGACGACAGCGACGAGGTTTTAAATCGCTCTGTATAAAAATGATTAATGTGGTAAACAAACAAACGCAATAGGTACATTCATTTCCCGAATAGAAACTAATCCAAACGTAATAGTAAGATCGACGTAATGAAAAAGTTCTCAGTTTGTTTCATGTAATCATGGGTGTCTGTGATATACACAAAGAAACAGAAGACAAACGAATTGTAATTGCCTCGAATGCCTAATATTTAATTTTCCCGCAGCTAAAAAACTATTCATTTAAAAATATAGTAATTATCGTTTGTAATAATTATAAACGACGAGAACGCAAACAAAAATATTATTATTTCACATGATATTCGACTTTCTATACTAAAAAATTTGATAAAAAAACTCTGGAACTTATTGCTTTAAGGTAACGGTTTATCTAAAATTACAGATTTAACTAGCATAATTTTGTGCTTCATCTCGTCACAAAAAATATAGAAAGATTCTTATGGAAATTTTCTAACGTAAAATTGTATTTTTAAGTTAAGGGTTTTTTTTTTTTTGCTACACATCTTAGAAAATCTTACGGAGAGTACAATAGTGTACACAAATCTATTTTTTTTTTATATTTTCTTTCGATAAGTCAGCGAGCAAACCACAATGTAATTAGAATATTACGATAGGGACAAAAAGTTTACACACGATAAACTTCTTGTTCCGAGTCATAAAAATATTTTATTGGCGAAATTTAAACATTTAAGTTAAAACTATTTTACACTTGACAGTACTTCAATAATAGTTTTTATTGCCTAATTAATGTTATTTAGTACATATCATTATAACAAAATGTTAAAGCATTTGATTAGAAACATTTTTTTTAAGGTCAAAACTGTAAACAATAATTTTTATACTCGTGTCAACCGTATAATTATATTACAACTTATTGAAAATAAATTATAATTTTACATAAAATATAATAATTAATATTATATTTGTATATACGTTCAACAGACAGGTTGCAACGTATTTTCAAAAAAAAAAAAAACCCATACAAAACTTTTTCATACTACAAGACGAGGTAGATCTTGTTGAAAACTTGGTGAATTTTGTTTACCTTAACTAGCTTAGAATTATTTTTTTGAAGGTAATAATTATTACCCGACCATGGTTTTAAAACGCTATTCCAACCGACTTAACATACACTTCAATTCTCTCTTCCCTGTTAATTGTAAAGATGCATTTTTAATATTGTCTCCCTTTTTTTTTTTTGGCCGGCGATAAAGAGACTTTGTTGAGGTGCATCATTAAAAATTTGCGGAATACATACCGAAATTTGGCGAGACCATTATTATTTTAACGCATAAAAATGTAACTTGTATTTGGTCATAACGACTATACGTATATAAATGTTAGTGTTATTGTTGTGCAAAACTTATTTATGGCTTTTACACATTTTGTTCATAATTTAAATAATATTAATTTTATTATGTTTGAAGTATTATAGTATTTTGGGTTTTTTGGTTGTAACCTTTAAACACATAAATACCCCGTAGGAACACAGAAACAATTATTATTTTCAGTTTTAAATTATACTATTTGCATTGAATAGTTTACTGAAGCTAATGTATATTAGTTCTTTTGTAACGTTTAAGAAACAAACGTATGTTTTATATAATCGTCCCAGTTGTCAAACACTTGAAAAGACATTCGAAAATGTCTAATTAATTGAATATAATAAAGTTTTTACGTGATATTTTCAGACGCGTATAAATAATTTTCATAATATTATGTTTTCCGTCATAATAGCGTACCAAAAAACAACGTGTATTTTTTTCAAAAACGGATTATCAAAAATCTTAATGGTCGTTTCCACGTATTATTGTTTTACCATATAAACCTATATAGCTTTCGGAACCGTTTTGTCATGCCCGCGCGTTCAGGATGTTTCCAAATTTATAAAATTATAAAACAGTTTTATACCTATATACGTTGTAACTATTGTTATTTCAACTTTTTAAATTCAATTATCCATACAAAAGTTGATTGTACGGCATGAAGTTTTTGATCAAATTTAAATCAGAAAAGTTTTTAGACGGATCGATTGGATCGCAATGGAATATAATTATATAGGTAACCGCGCGTTATCAAGCGAGCAGGTATAGTTATTCTATTAACATAATTGTAAAGATTATTCACGATATAACGGATTTTGATAGCGAAACTAAACATTTTTCATGATAAAACTAAGCCGCTTTTCATTCATTGTGTTACGCGCTGCAAGGACCGTATTAAGAGTAAACACAACTGGAAGCTCCTCTTTTTGTTGATAAAAATCGATTGACGGTCATTTTCCCTCAAAAAAAATTGTCGAAAAGCAATTCATTGCCACACTCGCATCACTCATATTTGTGAATAGTACTGTTGCCAATTGCCAAATAATATTTTAATCACTTGAGGAGTTAATGAGTTCAAGACTAAAATTGCCGGGTTATCGACAGATTACAAATCGAAAATACGATATACAGGTATTTGCACACTTCATCGTAAAATTATATCGTACTTAAGTGTTTACGTGTACTGTATACTTATTAAGAAGTCAATTATTTGAATTTAGGTTTTCATTACGAAAACTGCATAAAATAGCAAAAATTCAAAATTTAATACTATCTCGGTGATTATTAAATCAAACGTTTTGAAAATTGAAGGACGTTTAGGACAACTATTATGCTTGTATACAAACTAGAGATCGCATTGATTTGATCGCTTCTTCCATTCGTAAAAATAAACTATTGAATTCGGTTATTAAACAATTATTGTCGTTTATGGCGCACAACAATCAAATTGTTTGGCAGTAATCAAAAAAGTAATCACAATTATAAAAATAAAAAAGCTTTAACCAAAGGAGACTATTTGGGTCCGAATATCAATCATTAAATGTAAGTATTGACTTTAAAAAGCGGAAAGTTCCTTCTACCCGAATAAGTGCGTTTTTTTTAGGAAAAGAAAAACTATTGTATAAACAAAACGTTGTTCGGTACCCTCCAAATATTAAATCGACAATTCCATACTAGATAAACGATAATAGGTTTTGTTTAAAAGTTTTGAAAATCGGTTCAAACGGTTGTTGTTTTTGCAACATGATTTTATATCCTCACTACTTCTATATTTTTATTTTATTCTTTGACAATTACATAATATTAATAAAAACTACTACAAATTATTTTAAATTAATTAGAATTTTCGCTTTTCTACATTTTAAATTTTTCAATGTGAGCCTCCTCGAATAATTTCACTCGGCTCTATTGCATCACTGTTCTCCTAACAAATGTTTTCTGATAAACAGCAACCACGCTCATCATAAGACGTGTTAATCGCAATTCATCCCTTCGAAAATCGTGTATCGCACGTCATCGATGGTAAGGGATGTGGGATGTTAGCTAGCTAATGATTGGAACGAAGTTTTGTAAATAAATGTAACGTCTTGGTGCGTATATTATACCTGTATAGGATGGTTGTTATCTGTGATTAATGTGCGTTGCCAAAATTCCGAATCGGACCAATAGAAACCAACGAACGCGATAAAAATTCGGATCGAGTAAGAAATGCGCGTCATTACAAGTTCACCCCTATGATTGATAAAATACTCGTTAGTAGTTACCTACCTGTCGGCGGGGGATCATCTTCAAACGGAAAGGAGGAGTAGAATCGTATAGCATTGTTCAAGCAAAGTCAATAAATTTTTAAGTGCGAGCAAGCGTAATAATTAGTAGATACAATTTATGAATGAATTATCATAATTTTTAAGGGTTGGCTGAATCCGAGACATTCGAACAGGGAGGACACACGAGACACCTCTAATATCTTTTATAAATTTTGCACTATCCAGACGACAGCTGTTGAATTATAACGTGCCTACTACCACGTCATATTAACCAATCGTTAGTGACGTTAAGTTTGTAAAATTATATTGTTGACGTGTTGTACAAATACAAAATGTATATACTATCCATTGTATACTACATTAGTTTTTATAATTTAAGTATTTTGTATGATATCATGCTAACATATAAATAGTTTTATCTTATATATTGAACTTTATTTCTAATAATTTATCAAACTGAAAGAGGTATCGGGTGGGATACTTGTACCGAGCACCGTGTTCTAAAGGTTGAACAATTGAACAATGGTCTCATTCACAGATACACGATTATGTTCGACTTTTATTTGTTGTTATTTATGAAGCCCAGCGTTACATAATGGATCGAATCGTTATAAAACACCGTGTATATTCACACATAGTATGAAGAGTGGTGAAAAAACGTTTATTAACATTTTGTGTTAGACATTAGGGAAAATGATATTGTTCTAAACAAAAAAAAAAAATACTATTTTATTAATACGAACCTAATTTATACGTATAAGATAATTGATGCAATTAAAGAGTATTCTCTTGTTTTCCAACATAAAAAAAAAAAAAATATATATAATAAAAGTTGATTGAATTAAAGACAAATTTCATAGGAGTTATTATTTCAAAATAATATACATAAGCTTACGAATATCAAATAATTATTTTATTCCACGAAATTCTTATTGATTGTGCAAGCAGTAACTGTCGACAGGTATTCATGACAACTCGCGTATAGAATTTTTATCCACGCAAGTCACTTTGTGCTTAAAGTATCCCGTTTCTCTTAATTTTGTAACAGAGTTCAAACGTTTGATTTTTTATTTAGAAAACGGGAGCTGTAGGTACTAACAAAATTAATCGTAAATCTTCCGTTAACAGTCAAAAGTGTTCTCTACTATTTATAAAAAAAAAATTATTCAATCACACCCATTTGTTTTTTAAAATTTGTTGTATAGAGGACAAATGTATTGTCTGATTTTCACTATTTACATCACTGCTATTTTCTACGTTGGTTATCTTTATTTACACTGGTAGGATGTATCAATATAAGTTAAAAAAAAAAACAAATTCGAGTACTCGGAGAAAATACACAGAGATATTATTAAGCTGTTAGATTTTCTGATGAAAGTAATGTGAACGATACAAGCTTGACTTATACAAAGGTAATGTATTATCTTTAAAAGGGTAAAGATTTACTTTGATTGCACCTAATTTTAAATTGTTAGGCTATTATTTATTTGTTTGTTTTTTTTTTTTTAATGATCTTTGAATGCTTCTTAAAAACACCGGGCACACGTAACAACTACATATGTCGTATCGTTTTGAATATTTAAATTATAATTCTTTTTTTTTTCTTCTCATTTTAAATTGGTTAAGCACCTACTCTTGTCTCTCGCTTTTACTCTACGAGATTTCACCGCAGTGAAGAGCTATGATTAGTTTTCGGTACAACCATTTGTATTACCTCTGATTATACACTACCGATTAAACATTTTATGATCGTTTGAAAATTTTTTCTTCATTTTTTTAATTTTCGTTTACCTTCCCGTACTTTTGACGACGCGTTGGGACGTTTCAACTCGAGTTTTTGAAAATTTTTCGGTTCATAATTCGGTCGTTGTATTATTGTGGGTAAAACCAACACGTTTCTCGCCGCTACCAGTACCGTCTTGAATCATCCTCGTTCGTCGCCGTTCATCTCCGCCGAATCTAATAAAAAAAAAAAACTAATTCCGAACAGGCATTCGGAGCAGCGCTTTCTAGAGGCGTCGACGGCGTCGGAGGACGAACACTGTGGTCAGCAAAAGAGCGGGGCGAGTCGTCGTTATTGAAATATTATTATTATATTATTATTACTATCGTCATCGTCACAAATCACGCGGTCGACGCATTGTTCGCCCAGCCGGTCTCCGGTAACGGTGTTGCTGCAGCAGCATCGCCGTTCGCTTTTCGGCCGATTATTTCGAATATACGACTGTTACGACGAGAACCGTTGATATTTTTGAATGTTTCGCCGAAGAGGAATATCGATAAATAATTGAGGAAAACTGGTTCGTTCCGAGAGGGCTTTCGAACCCTTCGTCCCGCGCGCGGTATGGGCGGCTCCGTGTGCCGCGGCCGGAGAAGCGCGTCGGATCCGGGCGTCGACGGCCTGTGCTGGAAGATCGTTTTGAATTACGCGAAACGGGTAAGCGGACTAACCTCAAGGTTCCTGAAGGTTGGGCAAATTAACGACCTTTTTTTTTTTTTTTCACGTGTCAAGTTAAGTTTTACCCAATTGAAAGCAGAAAAAGTTAAACTTACGGTTAATTTTATTATGCTAAAAGATAAAATGACAAGATAAAAATTGAAATATTATTTCTTGTTTTTAACTCGTATGATTTCGTACCCAGTATGACATTTCGAGCGCTTCAAAATTTTTTTTTTCGTTTGAAATTATCCTATAGTAATACATTTTTTTATTTATATAGTTTAAAAAAAAATAATAACAACTAAGCATTACGGATTAACTTATTGTTAAAACGTTAAATTTCAAAAAATTAACGTATTAAGTTTTAAAAGTTAACGAAAGAATTAAGTTGACGAGTTCGTTCACTTGATTAAAATTAACTGAAATTTTTAACACCAGCCAATCGTGGTAAAAAAAAAAAAAAGATTGTTAGACAGTAAATTTGTTAAAAAAAAAATTCATGCAACCGAATTTCATAATTTGCAGTTCTAAAACGCCATTTGGCCAGTATTGAGTTTTATTCGATCACTCATCTGGTGTTTAAAACAGCGCTCTAGAGCTCAGTTTTTTTGTCTAAAAAAATTCACCTTTAAAACATATAGGTACAATTTGACAAACCGAAATTCAGATTTTTTATGTAGCTAATGATTTTATAAATCCGGAAGACTAAGGTTCCCTATTCCCCGTATTTCACATTTGTTTAAAACTTCCTAAGGTTCAGTTTATAGTAAGGTTATCTGTTCAGTTACGAAATTTCCATGGTGCAAATTTTTTTTAAAAAGTAAAACTGTTTGAATTACTTGGTAGTTTCTTCAATTATTTCGGAATACTCAAAAAAAATATTTATCCGCGTCAAAATTATTTTAATTTTTCATTGTCAATTATTTTTATTCATTTTCATACGTAACCGACCATTGTATATAAATTTGTTCAATGTGCAGAGAAAATAAACAAACACTAATGTACACCAAAAACCAATAATTTGGATTTTTTTTTTTTTTTTTTTTTTAGAAAGTTTTGGGATTCGGCTTTTTGGCAAGAAATATTATAATGTTTGAAATATTTGTTAAAAGCTATTTAAAAATTCAACAAGAATTCACGTCATTGTTTACTTTCTTAACAAAAAAAAAATAATTAAGTTCCACGGTACTACGTTTTAACCATGCAATTATTTAGAAATTATATTAGCAAACAAACTCGAGGAAAATAAGATATTACGCTGTTCAGTAAATAAATTAATTGTAGTACCAGATAATTGTTACAAAATTTGTTTTCACCAGTGATATTTGATGAAGTTTAAAATGATTACACGTTTTTTTTTCCCTACAATCGTATACAAACAAGATTCAAGAATTATTATTATTGCTTAATCGGTTACATTGTGACACATTTATTATGTCCATAATAGATTTCATATAAGAGCAATCTTTTTTTTATTAAAAATTTAAATACTGATGTTTTTTGTAATACCTTTTGGGTACGGAAAATTTGATAAATTATACTAATTTATACTTAAAAGAACAGATTACGGGCAATTACTTTTATAAAACTGGTATGTCCTAGGACAATGATTTGTGTAAACCAAATTGGCCTCTACGAATGATTCAATTCGAGACAAACAAATGATATTGTGGGTGTAAAGATCTTAGGAGACATTTAATTCGACGAATCAACTCGATGTTCAGACAGTTATTGTTTTCACGTGTTTGTGTCCACTAATCTGTGAGTCAATTATTAGTCTTCTCGTTTGTAAAATTGATAAAGACGTGACAAAACGAGCATACAATTAAAAATATGTATATGCAACAAGAAGGCGAAAAAAAATAACGCATTCCAATAAATTAAATTACAAAATTTTACCTTTATTCTATAATTTTATACAAACGAGCTCAAATTGTTTGCTCAAATTGCGTAATTGCGGTTTTCGTTTGAAACAATGGGACGCAAATTGCAGAAAGGTATTTCTGTTTTAAATGTCAAACTAACATAAGTGATGACCGTATGTAAAATCAGTGATATTATTGTTAATTTGGCGCTGTGAGGTCAAAACATAAATTTAATATACTACCGGAAATCTACGGTAAAATTAAAAAAAAAAAAACGAATTCAAATAAAACAAGAATGTTAATTTTACTTGCAGTTTTAACATATTTTTTTATTTTAATTGGTAATATATAACTTCTTACACACATATCTTTTTCGTAACGATTGTCTTTTTGATACAAAAAATGCAAACATATATTTAATAAGCGAGTGAAGAATCAAGCCGGAAAAAAATTAAAAAAAAAAAAATTATTAAGTTTAAAATTGAATTCCTCCGTTATTTGAGACGAGAATCATTTAAAGTTCAGAAGTACCCAACATATCTTTCAATCGTTTTGATACGGACGCCGCATAATTGAACAAATGTGTCATGTTTGGTAGTGTTTATGTTAACAAATTATGAAAATACTTGTAAACAACACCGACCAAAATTATAAAGTATGCAGCAGACCGAGCTTTGTTAAGTGGCAATCTTTCACGAAAATGTGCAGGAATAACCACATCGCATCACATTTTAGTGTTTATAGTATATTTCAAAATTTAAATAAAATAAATGCTAATAAATACAATTAAAACATTATGTTATCTTGAACATTTTATTATTATAGTTTTCACATCGATTCATGACTTACACTTTTTCTAACATATTTTTAAAACATTAAATGCGGTTTAGTTTAGTTTAGTCTCAAATTGAAGACTGGGATAAAAACCATATCTTTTTTTTTTTGCATGCCAAAAAATGAAGTATGTACAAAGGATAAAATATGTATTAATGAAACGGTCCGAGGGAGAGTTTTTTTTTTAGAAACAAAATCGCCGCACGTGTTTTGTTAAAATAATTAAATTTTACTGCGTTCAAGCGTATACGTGTTCAAAATAATGTTTATATAAACAATTATTACTATAATATTTAGCTATAGTATAGTTTTTAAATATTGTATTGAATAATTTATTTATTGAATTAATTTTTAGTTACAATTTAAAATTGTTTGCAGCTAAGATTTGAAACGCTGATTACGATATTTTTTAGATTTTTCGAAAATTATTATTATTATTGGACGAAATTCGGGTAATTCTTAACTGGTATCATAGGGTAAAAATAAAAAAAAAACACAGACTTAAAGTATCAAGTGTCTGTTAAATAATGTTTTTCAACACAAACTTTTTATTTTATGAATTACCCTATATAGAATGCTAATTATTTTAACAAGAAAAACAGATTTTTTTATAAAAATTTAAACTGAAGACACATATTTTATTTATGACATAAAAAAAAAAAAAAAAAACACGTATATAATTTATTGTACACATGTGTTAATTTACTCGACGATTCGCTTAAAAAGCTGTAAAAACTGCAGATGTTTGATATTTGAAAAATCGAACTCAAACCACAAAACACTTTTCTTTAAACTTTTGATTGATTACGATCGAATGTTATAATTGTATCGAATCAAGCGATATACGTACCGCGTTCGACTATAACGAAACGCCACGGGTCTTATAAGACCTAACGGGTCGAATGGACAAAATTTTGAAAAAGGTTTTTGTTTTCAATTATTCAATCAAGCTTTGTGTCTTTTTCACGTCCACGCTAAATCCAACTTTGTAACAAGTTTAAAATATTATTTTCGTCGAAGAAATTTTTGATTACGGGTAGATTTTTTTAGTAAAACAAATCGTTGTGATTTTAAAAACGTCTTAAACGTAAATTGTTCTGTCCAACGAAAAAATACAAAATTATTAAACACTTATTATAATAACTTATTATTACGTTATGACTCGGGCACGGACGCGTTTCGAATTACTCGTGTATCATTTACGCTCGTACACAAATATTGACGGGAATAGAAAAGAAAAAAAACAAAGTTATTTACATTCTCACAATGATGGGTAATTCGAAGGGACCTTGAGCGGTCTCGCACACGAACTTCGACAAAAAAAAAAAAAAAAATTACAGAAATTAAAACTATCTCGGTCGTAACACACGCGTGTTAATTCGTATTAACGTGATTCAAATCGAAATAGAGAAAAACGAATTGCGAATAATGTATAAAAATAAATATGTTTTAATTTTTTTTACTACCTCTTAGTGGGTGATTTTTTCCGTTTTTTTTGTACTAGACCGGCATATGTGCAAAAAAAAAACATTTTTTGGTCTCCGGCACGGACGCGCGACGACTAGAGACGTGTAATATTCAAGGAGAAGCGACAATTTATTATTAGTAAACAGATGGTGCTCTTTTTGCACGCATATTATAAGAATTTGCGCGTCCGACGCGAATCGATTAATCAATCCGAATTTTATTTTTTCTTCAAACTTCTCTAGGTCTTAGTAATCGAATATGTTGATTACTAATATTCGCTATAATCGTTTTTATACATTTTTGGGTGGTTATTTATCCAGAAAATATATAATATTAAATATTATATACGTAGGTATACACATTCGGAAAATGTGACAAATTAGAACGGTATTAAATTTTGTGCGTAGAGATGGTTAAATGCGTCATCGTTTTCATTCAGTTAAACAAATATGACTTGGCTCAATCGACCAAATTCACAAGATTAAAATAATATATTTATATAAATATATACTACTAGTCAAATTATGTGTATTGATACATTCAGAAACAATTTCAATAGAAAAAATTTGTTCGAGTAGACTAAAAGTTTGTAACACAAAATAATGTTTCTACGCAATCAAACTATAAATAATTAATTATTATGTTCATATAACCAGCCATTGTGCGTGTCGTAGAATTTCATACGCCATAGTAAAAAATGTTTTTGATTGACTTGCCTAAGTACCTATTTTTGGGACAATTTTTGATGTCCGGTCAGGGGAAATTTAGCAAAACATTTTTTTCCTGGAGATTAGAATTTTCGATCGATTCATCTCATATTGTATGCTCGATATTTAATGGTTTTTATACGTATTTTCAGTGGACGCGTTTTTCGGCAAACAGGTCGGACCCGAAGAGACGCGGAAAAAAAATCTGCAAGAAACTTAATAAGTAAGTATAATAGAATTAAAGTGCCAATTCGTAATGTTGACTTTAGTTTCGGAAATATCGTTTTTTTGTTAATTGATACTTTACTAGCCACTCGGATTCAGTTAAATATCGAGATTGTATATATAAACAAACAAACAGTCAACTGAATTATTTATTTTATTTATAAATGTATTAAACACTTGTTAGGGTTCAAATACCCAGTATAATAATAAATATAACCAGGCTAATACGTTTTAACCTATAAATAATTAATAATTATTGATTACCCGAAATAAGTTCAACGTATCGTTTGTTGACATACTACTATAAAACTACTTAAAAACAAATTATTACAACGTACAGCCTAAATTCACAATAATAAAATAAAAATCGACTTTTTAAGGAACGGCAGATTATTTGGACTGAATAAGTCAAAATTAGGTACAAAATTTCCTTCTCTAAAAATTCTATCAGGGTAGTATTAAATCCATAAGACGTTTTGTAGCGAGAGACATAAAAAATTTAGGACACAAACGTGAAGAACATTGTGAAAATTAAACAAGATTTAAAATCTCAAGACATGGTATGAGGCCATTTACTACGTCTGGTTGCCATACATCTTAAGTTAATGTTAGACAAAATGTGTCACTTTGTGAAGAATTTTCTTGTACATTATCTAATGATCGTGTTTAAAACCAATACGCGTACAAAGCGCCTTTAAATTCTGTCACGTTCTTCAACTAAACAAACTTTGCGGTGGATATCACAAATCCGTATTCCAGAATTCGTCTTACCAAAGTACAAAATAGACGCTTTAACAAACCTCCTTCTCAAACTCTTAAGTATAAAGACGTAAAAAACCTAGTGTTTTTAAAGCTTTATATTTAATTTTGGAAAAATCAACTATTGGACTGAAAAGAATTCGTTAACGTCCCCGTAACCGTGCAATCGAGAAATTTCCATAGTCGACGTATGCTATATACATAAGTGATGTATATAAATTTTCCCAGAAAAAGCGTAGAGATATTAGCTCGGTGTAAATGTACCCAGTAAAATTCACAAAAAAAGCAAATCTACAATAATTTTTTCATCAGAATATTTTCGGCACTGTTAAAATTGAGTTATCCTTATAGTTTTAAATGTTTTTACGTCGTAAAACCTGATATTTTCGTTAAAACTTGGGATTTTTTTATAGGTAACGAAACACATACCCAGGAGGAAATCACCAATTTATTAAATTTTACATAAAAGTTATCGAGAAATGTTTACCGGTTTATATTTCGATTCAACATATTTGCTTAAAAGCATTTATAATCAACATAATGAATGAAGGTGCTTTCAACGGTCAAAGCTATATAAGTATATTTCGTGGGGTAAAAAATGTTTTCCTTTTTTACCACATTATGAGTGAAATATTGAAAAACCGGTTTTTAATGAAATTACATTTAAACTACAAAATTAACTTTACTGACATCCAAAAAACATTTTACAAGCAGATTTGTATAAGACTTAGTAAAATGATTTTATAAATATAGAAAAATATTTCTTTGTTTTAAAGGCTCTTAAAGGCTTAAAGGCCCTTAAAGGCTTAAAATTATTTGTTTTACTTTATAAGCAACTTTTAAAATAATAATAGCAGAATAGGTAATCAATTTAACAAAAAAAAAAAAAAAACTGTGTAAAATATTGCTTATTTGGGAAAGGTCCTATGACGTAGAACCGTTTGCAAAAAAATGGTTGAATTTAGCACATTTTATAAAATAGTCAAACAGTTCGTGTTGTCGATAAATTAAAACTATTTGTTTGGTAACGGCGCGGTGTTGACACATTTAATTGTTACTGTGTTCCGTGTCTGAGCTTGAATCAACAAAAACGGAGAATAAACTTATGATAAAATGTTCGAGTCAGTCAATTCAACGCCGTAAAATGAAGAGCATATTGTACGAGACATATAATATAATTAATAATGAGAATTGTGTATTTCTAAGGAATCGCTATACGTATTTACACAGTTAACTTGTATTTTAAGTTCTGCCTTTTGAGTAAAACATAAATCCTCCTCATTGAATAACATATTTAATTCGACAATCAAAAAACAAAAATAATAAGAAAATTATCCTTCGTTTATCTTTTTTCATTTTTAGATAATAATGCAGAAAATGTTCTTTTTCGTGAACACTTTATCGTTTAATAGAATTGTCACTCCAATCTTTGCATACAAAGTTTATTATAAGCATGAGACTGGTTTTCGTTAAAACGATTAATTGTTTTTTTTTCCTTTATTTTTTGAAACCTACGATCAAAAGAACGAAAATAATTCGACTTTCAAAAGTTTTCCTATAAATATTTATTGATTTACAGGAACTTTTTCCGCATAATTCTAGGAAGGGTAAAACTTACATACGGAAAAATGATCGGAAACAATTTGGACAATAGTTTTTGATCGATTGAAAGGAATTTGAGATTTTGAAATCTGTCAATATTTACACTTTAAGTCTCATAATCGTAATAACTTTTAGACCAGAGACTCGTCAATTTAAAAAAAAAAACCAAACAAGTACGATTAATGTCTAAGTGGGTTAATATTTTAAAAATTAGTAAATCCGTTTTAATTTAAAACCATTTTCCCGCCGATATTTTACTAATAATCTTTAGCCATAACAACTACAATACTTGTTGTAATTTATTGGAACGTGAGCACAATATTATATAAACAAATAAATAATTTAAGAGGGAATATCACATCATTTTTTTTTTTGCTTAAATGGATCTTTTTTTTAGAATTATTAGGGTTTAAAGTTGACCCCGTTGTTCAAAATTAAATTTGATGAATATTTTTTTAACAATACAAATTTAAAAAAAAAAAAAAAAAACTCAATGACAGTATACAGGTAATATTATTCTGAATCGTAATAGATTTTAAAAATAAAAATTAGTTAATTATTGTTTATAGAAATACAGTATAGAACGTGCTCTGGTGGAATTCGATAGTAATTCTTTCGGATAATCCTCTTTAATCGACTTTCCAGAATACTCCAATCTTTCCCCATTGACAGTAACGTTAATAATACACTGTTATTTATTTTTTTAATTTATGCAAACCAATTAGGGAAAAAAATCACAAAAATTAAAAAAAAAAAAATGTTAATTTTTGAAATGTTGTTCATTTTTTGTTATGAAATGTTTGTTGGTTAACCCAATTTTTTAAAAGGTTTTACCATCATGAAACGACGCATTAGTCAGAATAATACTAAGGATTATAATACGATTTTATAACGAATTTTCTTTAATGTTGTAAAATAAACGTGAAACTACCGTAAAAAAAAAAAAAAAAGTATGATGACGTAGAAGTTTGCTTTATGTCTAAATAAAGAGTTTTATTTATTTTAAATGTCAAATTAGGTATTAAACATCATTCGTTCTGACGAATTAATATTCCCGGTGCGTCGGGCATCAGTTTTAAGATACAGAAATGGTCAAAAAAAGGATTATACGATATTAGCTACTCCGGTGCAGGAAATGTCCGGACGTACTTTTGTATTCTCAGGGAGGCTGTTGCATTATCATGAGTCCTTCATACGGTCCGTTGCATTAAAATACCCGTAAAAAAAAAGCGCGTAAAATGCTCGGACCAGTACAGGGCTACATAAACATTAATAATTATTTATCTACACCAAGATCATGAATAATTTGGTTAAAGACTTATCTGGATAAGACGCAGAACAAATTTTTCTATCTAGATAAAGGCTTTTATCTAGATAAATAACATATTATAACTTTTCCAAAAAAGCGATTTCTAATTGTTTTCAACACAAAAAACCTCTAAGTGTGATATAAATAATTGCGTCTTGGAAAACGAATTTTTTATTCAAATAATTATAGTTTTAAGACAAAAAATAATAAAACAACAGTTATTATGACATTTGCTCCCAAATTATACAACCGTTTGACGGAAATGTTTTTTTTTTCAATTCATCCAGATGCATTTATTAAGATAACACGAATAGTCCGTCCGAGATAAAATTGTAGATATCTGTTTTTTTATTGTCCAGATAAGCTGATAATGGTAAGTTAAAGTATTATCTAGATCCTGGATGGTCTCAATACACAGATAAAACACAAAACTGGTCCTGCGTTTAAAATTATTAATTTTTTTTTTTTTTTTTTTACTCAAGTTTGAACTGATTGTCGTTATTCGTATCCGTTTTACTGTAGCGTTTGAACACCCCTAACTGACGATATCGACGGAGAAAAAAGCCACACTGATGACGAAACGTGAATTTCTTTTTTTGCTCCGCAGACGCGGCGGGAAGAAACCGACCATCAGCGGCCCGTTACCGGCGGACCCGAACTGTCTGGAGGGTGACAAGTGGAGGCACGTCATACTCACGCGCCTGGACGCGGGACCGCCGCCCGAGAGACCGCCCCGGACCAAATTGCGGCGGTCATCGACGGACGGCGGCGGAGGGAGCGGCCGATGGGGGGGCTCTGGAAGACAGCGGCGGCGGCGGCGGCAGCAGCGACGACGCTTGTCCGGTGGCCGGACGCTCCCGCCCGGGCAGGGACGACCGGTCACAGCCGACGGTGGACGCGGCGCCCTCGAGGTGTCCGCTGCCGAACTGATGGAGCTTGTGATGGACGCGTACCGTGGCCACGGCCGATCCGCAGCCCCTGCGCTTTGTCGGCGGACGCCGGAACCGCAGGGATCGGACGCGCCCACGTTGAGGCCCACGCCGGAAACGGTGGTCAAGAGGCCGCGGTGGTCGTGGGCCGCGCCTCGGAAAATCGGTCCCTTCGATTCCGTGCACCGTGTCGGAGCGATGGTGAACGGTCTGCTGCGTTTGTGAAACGCCAGAACAAAAAAAAAAAAAAAAAAGAAATACCTATTTAATTATAATTCAAGAACAATATAATATGTGAAGAAGAGTTACCGGGAAAAATGTTTTCGTTGATTCTCGTCGTCGACCGGATTGCTGATTGTACCGAACAGCTGTCCGGAATGTTTATCAGGACATTATAATGTTCAGTTACTGAAATTTTTATCCATAAAATAGCTAGCACCGCTCTAAACGGCTATTCAGACAATCATCCCCTCATCACTTACACGACAGAACGCATTAATCTCAATATTCAATTTTAATTTTGAAGAGAATACATGTCCGAGTATTTAATTTCTATTCGTCATTTCATCCGGTTAACGATTTTAACGATTTCGACGAACTCGAGTGATTTGATTTGTTTTAATGTACATAACTTGTTCGTATTACACGATTCGTTCAACGTAACTGCAGGGCACTGAATAATTTATATGGCCGTCTGTGAATATTTTCAAATAAATGGCGTAGTTTTTAAAATATTACTATTACTACGATAGTGTACCCCCTATAATAAGTCTAAGTATAGCACTTAAGAAGTAACTTGGGGAGAACTTGAGTCAGCTTAAGCGCACTTACGGATTATTGTCGGTACCTATTACTTAAAATTTATAATTTTAGCTGTTTTCGAGTGACAATAATTTTATGTTTTCTTGATCGTATGATGATTTGCAGTACGTGGGGAACATTCCCGTTTTTATTTTTCTAAAGAAGAGCTCGGATCTGGCAGTATCATCGGCTTTATAACTACGCCACTTGGAACCCTTCCAAAACCGTTTTGTATCCAAAAAAAAGAATACTGTGTGACTTCCGGATACAAACATTTTCTCGGCCCTTTCTGCGCAGTATTCAATCGAAGGATTTTGTGTGCCGCGAAAAACTGTCCTGTATTTTTGTAAAAATCTTTAATGCGGCTTGTGTAAATTGTAATCGTAGTTTTTACCCGTCATTTTATCCATCAAACATTCCTTCGAGATTAGTCATACAGAATCATCCGTGTTTATAGAATATCATCTGTTCATTAAAAATTTCATCTTCTCTTGGCTCTAATACCTATATGTATACACATTTCAACAGTTATCTTTTCTCCGAAACCTTTATTAAAAATTTTCCTCCTTCTCAATCCTACCTTTTGTATCCCGTTGTTACACCGCATTTCGATCGCTTCCTTTTTTTACTTTAGCAAAAGTTTCACGTGTTCGTATCAAAATGCTCCGAATGTGAGACGAAAATTTTGCCGAACTCGTGAGACAATCCTAAACCCAAAATAACCAAATTTAAGCGGGGGTCGTTATATTACGTCAACGACATTTCGAAATGGGGTCCGGTGTGTGTAGACGTCTCGTTGAGTTCTCCGATTTTCAAATTTTATTTTTATCTAACCATACTCATACGAATTGGATGATTTGAAATTATTTTGAATTCACAAAGCACGCCCTATACGTGTTAATTATTTCGGAAAATACGATTACTGCGCAGCCACATCTCGGGCACGTTGGTTTGCCGCGGTCATTTTGGTGACAAAAAGTAGCGATTTGGGCCTTTCTGCGATCGCGGGACTGTCAGGTATAGTGTCGTCACAAAACCTGCAAGCAAATATGCACTTTTAGTGTTAATTTGATTGTCTTTAGATAATCAAATCTAACTCGTGTGCACAGTGGTTATCACCATAACGGTAAAGTTATGTCGCTGGATCTATTATTGAACCACATTGTGCAGGACCTAACATTGTCAATACAGAAAAAGTAAAATTTCATCTTTCGCAAAATATCGACCGAATAACTCACTCGAATACAATATAAAAGAGTACCTAACAGAGAAAATGTAAAGAAAAAACCGAGTAATCTTATTTTTTTACATTATTGTACGATACAAAATAATTTTACCTTACAATTCTTACCCATTTGTCGTATAGGCAAGTTCGATTAAAAAAAAAAAAAATTTAACTGAATTTTTAGTACTAGAATAACTTAAATTACACTTAAAATTTTAAGTATGAATTTTGCAATACATACTACACGATAGTTAAATACCTGTGTCTTTATAAATTTTATTTTAACTGTCGGTATTTTTTTTAGTGTTTATATCTTTGTTATTATAATGACAGTAACAACATTACTAATGTTTACATTAAAAAAATAACACTCAAACATACTTCTCACACAATTATACTTAAATGAATGTTTATAATATTTTTGAAGCAATCGATTACGTGTGGGCAAATAGTTTTTCATTCGAACATATTCTGAACGTAAAGAAAAAGAAAAAAATCGTACTTTGCAAGCGTTTCATATAGTTATTTTTCGGGGCTATAATGAATCTCCTCCTCTTTCGTTCGTACACAAGTGTCGGTTTCGGTTGTTCTGTGATTGTACAATACCTATAAAACATTATAAAAATATTACGACAAAAATAATAGCAATATTTTTATACGGTTATGACTCGAAACGAAAATCGTCGCGCTCTCGACAAAACGGATCTTCGCAGACGGTCGTTGTATTAAATTATCATTCGAATGAGAGTATGATACGCGATTTTTAACATTTCGTTACAAAAAAAAAATCGCTCGGGTCAAGTGCGTTTTTCACACGTCGCGCATTTGTAGGTCATAAAATGGGGCAAAAAAAAAAACATCGTCTAAGATTTCTAATGCGGCTCGCCTCGGTCGGGTCGGTGGATTAACCGTACTACAGCAGCAGCAGAAATAAAAATTCGAATAAATCCGCGATTTTACGATTTCCGTTCAACCCGACGGACGACACGTCTTCCTGTTTGTCGGAAACGTCGAATGTTCCTTCTCCTATCGAAGGTTCGCTGCTGGAAACACTGTCTAGATCGATAATAGTTCGTCCCCAGATACGAAATACGATATCTTCAGTTCGGTTCAGCTGAAACGCGTTTCAAACGTAACGTTTTTTTTGGTAATTTATAGGTAATTATTAAAAAGTTTCTGACATCTAAAAATTATTTTATATTCTTGACTATAATAATAATGTATCAAAAAATTAGTATGTCCAATCAAATAGAGATTCTCAATTCTAAATGAAAATTAAAAAAAAAAAAATATTTGCGAATAAATACCATTTTTTTTTTCACCGTCGTTCAAATTCAGTAAAATAAAAACCGAATCTAATTATGATTTTCAAACTTAATATCCATAAAATACAATTTACGACCTACGTTTCGATAGAAGTTGCGCATTGTGCCCAATAAACATATTTTGGTATTATTTTTTAAAATTTTGTTGCCTGTTTTTATTACATTCGGTTTGGGGTAACAAAATGCCACTATTTCACACAGCCTATTTACACGAATAATTAAATTCAAATTATTTTAATTATTGTTGAATCTTCCCGTGCAGTATTAGTGCATTTAAGTTGTAAATTTTTTGTTATAAAAACAGTTAAAAAAAAATTAGTTTTTTTTTAATTTTGAGTCCTAATAATGATATAATATGTTTCACTATAATTTTTTTCTAAGACTATATAAAAAAAATAATAATCAAGTGATAATGGTAAATTTTATAATATTCATTTACAAAATTAAAAATTATTGCCCTTACAAAACCATATTTTATTGTAACTATTGTAAGGAAACGAAAAAAAAAAAATATGTTTTTTTTTGTCTAAAAATGATTCGAAATTATTAATTTTTTAATTTTGCAGAATCGTGGACTGTATATTATGATGTTTTATAAGTACCGTGTTATACGCAGAGCGTTTGGAATAAAAGTAGATTAAAACGATTAACGTAATGGAGTAATTTAATTATTCTTTTAATACCACATTTTCATAATGACTCGACATCATACAGAATACTGAACTGTTAAACTAATGCTCAGAAAATATGGGGAAAACAATCGTTTCGGAACTACCTTTGGCTTCCTTTGTGAACCAGTTGTCGAATCGACACAAAAACTTAAGAGATTTGTTCGGGATTTCACCGAGGAAATTGTCGATTCCGTAAAACCGGAAACCGATCGTACGTCAATAAAAGTAAAAAAAAAAAATTTGTTCAAACGCATAGCTATTACAACACGGCTCATCTTCTCGCTGCGTCTTTATATAACCCCGCAAATAATAAAAATAATAGTGTATTATTGTACAGTTGTTATTTCCCGCGCCAAAGTCGGTATATTTAACCGTTTTTTTCCCCGTTTTGTAATATATTTTCGTCCCGAACAACCCTTTGCTGCACGTCCTCTTATTATGACCTGCGTTATAATAATATAAAAGTGTAATAATAATTTTATAGGGTAGTTTGTAAATCGGCTAAACGGATTTTCGCGACGACTATTTTACCTCTCGATATTACCGCGGTTATTGCATCATTTTTATCGTCGATTCAGAAGTATTGTATGCAATAACAATATTATATACTTATATAAAAGACAATAAAATAATGCGTGTTTGGTGTTTAAACTTGGATTTCGACGTCTCGAGGAGTGAGTTATAGCTACATCGCGTTTACGGTTTTTTACCGCGAACTAAAAAAACCAATAATATATACGACGGTATACATCATCATAACATTACAAGCAGTTTGCTTCTCTTACAGTTATAAACTCATAACAAATCGTTATAATGTTGTAAACTCGCGACGATAATGTTTTCGCACCATATTCTTGTGTTAAGGGTAGAATATTCGGTAATATTCTTGTCTATAATCGATTTCTTATCAAGTTAGCTTAAATTAGTCCGTTAGGTTGAAAACTTTTGTGTACAAAAATGATTCGTGACGGTAAATACGGTCGGAAACAAAACGTTTTAGTAATTATTATCAATAAATAATTATCGAAATACCACAAAACCAGGGTCCAGAACCACGTAGGGGCTAAACAAAATAAAATAATATCAATCGTACCAAAAATGTACCTTTGAATAAAAAAATGTTTTAAATATATCATAATGTTCTCTGTTCAAATCATCAAACATAAATTGTGAAATTTATATATTATATTATGTTTTGTTAAGTATCGATTTAAAATCGAACCGTATTTATAGAAAATCTAGTTTCCGTTTTCATTTTAAATAAGAAAAACTATTTATAACTATTCCACATACGGAAATCTAGGTCCGATGAACGTTTTTTTAAGTGTATTATATACGGCTAATATTTTTTTTAAGTATTATACTAATATTCTAAGTGTGAGGCATCGAAAAATGTTTTAAAACTTACAATAAAATTGTAACACGTCATATCGATGGACGAGCGTTTAAGCGGGATAGTAAAATATTAAATACAGCAATTTACGATTTGATTATTGTGTGTGTATTTGACTTAAACAAAGCCGTGCGTCACTTACCCATTAATTCTTTTTTTGCTGTAAACATTTTTAAAAGAAGTATTTTTTCGATTTAATTGATTGATTTATTATAAAATAGTATGTATATAATACGCACCTTAACTTTTTACGATTTTATTATAACGATTCATAGCGGAAAATTGTCTATTATTTTTTTATTATTGTTTCAAATCTGTGAAATTGTATAACAACTGCCTTATTCTTATGCTGACCAATAGCTATCGATTGTTTCTAAAATAAATAAACGGTTACAGTTGTTAGACTAAGATAAACTGGTTATACGATTATTATGATTGTACCATGAGTACAGTGCAAAATATAACAAAATATTAAGCATTCTAATTGTTTGACTGTATTATTCATTTTTTCAGTTTCTTATTGTATAATACACTGTAAAAACATGGTTTTGTGATAATTTTCCGGAGTATTCAAATAAATACTGTAGTATATAATTTGTATAAAGATTTTAAATTGTTTTAATTTATTTGTATGTCCTTGAAATCTACAAAATATATACAAAGCAAAAATGTACTATTCCGAAAAACAAAATGTCGTTTTTTCTTTGCACCTACAATTTACATATGAATTCATACGTATATGAATGTTAATTTATTATGATTATTTGTAGGTGATTGTTTTCGAAGTTCTTAGCGCATTAATTACGCTTTTAAGCAATTTTCTCCTAAAAGCAGTTTACGTACTCAGCTAACTCTTGTTTATAATATCTAACACAATAACAAATAGCTTGTATAAGTAATTGATTTCTCAGTGTTGCCGATAACGAAATGAATTTTTTTTATCAATTAAAAATTTAGATGGTTAAATCGTACATATTAAATTATAGTTCTCCAAAAATTTGGTTTTCTGTTCAAACACAATACCAAATTTATTACAAGAGCGTGATTTTAAAATCCCAAACTGTTTATAATGTCTAATTAAAATAAGAAAAATATGTTTTTCCGTTTTTCATTCTTTTGTAATAAACGTTTGCGATGTGTTTCATTTAGAGATAATATACAATAAATCACGACATACGAGTGTCAAACGACCACGGAGAATTAGTTTAACTCTTACGACGACGTCTTATTGATTTACATAATATAATTAATTCAACGCAAAATGGGCAATAAAATATAGGAAACACGTTCTTAACAGTCTTCCTTCTGTCCTTTTTTGTACCGTTTTTACTTTCCGTATAAAAATAACCAACATTTTATAGTATTATGTGAGCGAAATGTTCACGCGTCGACAACGTTATGTTAAGAATTTTACGTCACTAACGACGGCTTTAATTTTTCTACTTTTATAATTATATGCGTATTTTGTATTTGCGTTTTTAATCTCGCGGTTCAAACAATTTTGGTGTCAAAAAACTGTCTGGATTTTTATATTAAAAAAAATTCAACTGTATATACAAGCAGACCGTCCTTCATTTATTATTTAAAAAGTTTACGAGAGTAATAATTCATTTTTCTTACGATTACTTCACCGATATGTATAGTGCGATGCGTTTTCGCGATTACGTGATTTGTATTTTGGTGTAAAGTAAGTATTCTATGTATACGTACCGTGTACATTACACCGTCTGACAGCATAATTAATATCGGCAAATATCGTAATTCATCAAAGAAGTCAACGTTGATGGTGTGGTGCGTATTATACTACTTTCAAAGTTCAACGCCGTTTTTAACGAAACCATTGTAACTCCGTTCCAAAATATACTCAGAGTAACGTGGCCGGGACGCGCTGTATAATAATATCGTTTCGAGCAGACGATTTATTCGATTTCAATACGGCCAATCGCAAACGTAGAATAATAAATTATCCGGATGAAATTCAATTCGGTTCGGTTAAGTCTTTGTCGTAAACGGATGTTCTGACACAACTAAGTTTATGTTTTTCCAATAGTTTTTGTTCAGAAAACGCGGTTCTGAACTCGTGGTCATATCGAGAAACTAAAAAAAACATTTAAAAAATAATGTTTTTTATTTCCACGGTTGTGATATTTATTTTTGGTGGGTTTGGAGCCAACGCTGATAAGTTAAAGACTTAAGAACACTGTTCTTACAAGATGATCGCGATTGTAAATAACTAAGTTTTTAGAAATTTACTGCGGTTTATAATATTGATCGAGTTCTATTTCAGTTATTGTTTGATTTTTTAAAAACCAAACGTTTTCGTCTCGTTCAAAAACAATAATAAGCGTTGTAAAGTGTTCAGATAATAAAAACACGCCTTGGAGGCCTATACCCATAAACTGATTTCAAATGTCATTCATTAATCGTTGCGCGGCAGTTAGTGTGTCACACGAATTCTACCGGTTTTTCTTCGATCACATTGAAATATATGATAATTAAAATTATTGAATAAGCTTGAAACGATACGTAGTAAAATAGTCATAACACAATTATTCTTTTTTTTGTAATACAAACACGTTGTAATCGACAGATAAAAACTGCTCGCCGCGTTCGGCGGGTAACCGACACGACAGAATAACCATGGAAACGGTATACGACGTAGCAACTGGTATACGAGATTCTTATAAAATCGTCACGACACATTCGCCCGTCGTGTTTGTACGATTATATTTCGTGCGTTTATACTCCTGAGGAATACTTCCTGCGGGGGACGTAAAGTTCAAAAATGGAATCAACGAACGAGTTAACCGAACCGGTCGTTACCGCGACCGCGGTACTCGGAGGTGTGCGCGACGCGCGCTGCTGGGTCGCGTCAAGCACTGACGACAGCGCTGACGATAGCGACGCGTCGTCCGTACGGACGCGGAAGTCGGCTGGCAGTCACGCCTCGGGACGATGGTGGTCGTTCGACGGGGGTCCGGACGACGAGAGTTCGAACGACGACGACGACGACGACGAAGACGTCGTCGACGGCAACGGAATGGTCCAGATTGTCAGGTCGGCGGCCGTACTGGCGTTATACGGCAGACGTTGCGTTTGCGACGACCCGGACAAGTGCCGCTGGTACACGAACGTGGTGGCGACGTTTGCGGCCGAAGCGAGAAACAGCTTCGGCGACGGACGGCGTTTCGGCCGTTATCATCGCGGCATCACGTCCGAAACACACGCGTGCGTCCACGGCGATCCCTGCGGTTTCGGGGACGCGCGTGACGCCGCGCGATCGACTGCGGACGAGAACGAGGGGACGGAGGGCCGAGGGACGTGTGCCGCAGGGCCCGAACCGTCGGTGCGGGCGGAACCGAACGGAACACGGTTGACGGCTCCGGCGGAACGACCGGAGGAGTCCTCCTCCTCCTCGGCGTTGGTGGAGGACGCCGTGGACTCGACGACGGCGACGGGGTCGAACGGTGAAGGCGGACTGCCACCGCGGTTCGCGGTACTCGCGGAGAGTGGAGACTGCGAAACGCCA
>CM029360.1:719774-827275 GCA_017140985.1 Hormaphis cornu
TGCGAAACGCCACTGCTCGCGGGTCGCGGAGACTGCGAAACAACAACACGTCTTCTTGTGGTACGCGAGAAAAGCGGTGAAACGCCACTGGGGCTCCCGGTAAACGTGGGCAGTGGTGACTGCGATACGCCACTGAGGCTCGCGGTAAACGTGGGCAGTGGTGACTGCGAAACGCCACTGTACGCGGTACAACCGGTTAACGGAGAACGCAAAACGCCACTGCTCGCGGTACACGTGGGTAATGGTGACGGCGAAACGCCACTGCTCGCGCGACAGAAGGAAATCGGCGACCACGAAACGTCATCGCTCACGGTACACGAGGAAAGCGGTGACTGTGAAACGCGGCGGCTTACCGTACACGCGGGCAACGATGAGAGCAAAACACCTGGGCTCGCGGCGAACGTGGGCAGCTGTGAAACGCCACTGTTCGTGATACACGAGGAAATTGGTGACCGCGACAGGTGTCTGTCTAATGAATCGACAACTACGGTAAATACCGTAGTTCAATCGATGGACGGAAATTCGGCGGAAGAAGATTCGAGGGTGACGGCGAGTGCGAGTGATTGGGATCGGCTGCTGTCAACACTGTTATCGTTGACTTCTCGTGAAACGAAAACGCCACTGCTCACGGCCACCGTGGAGAGCGGAGACTGTGAAACGTCCAGCGGGTTTTCTTCGGAAGGCGACGGGGTAAGAAACGTTTCGATCGAAGAGCCGATGAGAAAATCCGCTAAAAACGAGGCGCAATCGACCGCGGAACTCATCGATTCGTCATCGACGAAAGGATATTTGTCGTCGTTCGACGTGAACTCGACGAGGCCCACTGATCCGGGTCGATCGACGTTACCAGTGGCGTCAACAAAGACGTACCGCGTAGTTACCGAGAAAGAACCGCAACTTTTCACGCCGATGAATGTCGTTGAGCCGACGGCTGCGGCGAGAAAGCTGACTCGTGGGAACGAGGAGGTCGCCTCGACTGCCAACGCGGATTCATCGAAATCCGAAAAGAATTTGCCGCCGTTGAGCGAAAAACTGTTGATGGCGATCGAAGGCCATTTGGCAAAGGTTAAAGCAGAATCCTTCGTGAACGACGCGAAAGACAGTAGCAGCAGTTGGAGAGAGTTTTTCGGCCGATTTTTCTGTTGCGAGAAAACTAAAAAAAACCGTTGACCAACGGAACGCAATTATATTTGGACGACTTTAGTCGTGTAAATAGGTATAGTAGTTCGTCATCAGCTGTGCGACATATTAACGTGTTGGTTATGACGTTTTTGTACCATTTATTGTTATTGTTTTTGTTTTTAATGCGTCCCATTCGTGTTATTTGGATAAAATGTACATATTAGTGATGATAGAAAAAAAAATATTGTGCTTAGTTCGTTAAGTATGAGTACATTAAATTATAAATATTTAAAAATAATTGTGTTGTTAAAATAATATCCATGTCAATCTAATATACGGTTACAACGAAATCATCACCATTATTTTTATATCGTTGATTTTGCCCAATCAGCTTTTTGGGGTGCATGGCTCTTTTTCATCGTTACGTTTCCGTTATAAATTACGAATACATAAAGATGAATAAAATTGTTGTTTTCTTTCTTGCTTTGCTTTCGTGTCATACAAACGGTTACTGAAACGACGCAGTAAAAAGCAGTACAACAGTTTGAGGATAAATTCACGACAGCGCTGGGAACGCGAAAAGTTTACGGTCTTCTATACAAAAACAAATAATTTTATATTGTACTTTAGTCGTTCCGTCCTATACGACTAAGATAGCGCATCGTATTATATTATATTTTTTACAGAAGAAGCGAAATAATAATAATATGATATTTCTTTAAAACGTGTGTAATAATATGGTTAAATAAAAATTCGTTTTGCACACCACCACCACCAGTCACCACGAACGACGGTCTACGAAAATTCGTGCCCAGAGGACGACGACCGAGTATTTGTTTTGTTATTTTTTGCTCTCCGTCGAAACGTAAATGACGCGGGTGGTACGCGGGGTCGTAAGATGACGATAAATTACAGAACAAACGACAATTGCCGCCGTCAGTTAGTGTAAAGTTTTCGGACGAAAACGAAAAATATTTTACGAATCGCACACGCGGCAAAAAATCGATTACAATTGACAATTTCACTGTCGGTTTTTTTTTTCAATACTTTTTTAACGAAACCATTTTTTGCAGAATATTTTCGTGCCCGAATCGTAGTTTCGATCGTTTCGAACACGTTCGATCATTAAATGTGCGACGAACGACACAAAACGTTTAGAAAATTTACCTATTTGTTCCACGTCTAAATACACGGTAAATACATGAGGATGAGCAAATTCAAATCTTTTCTAACCCAATCGAAAAACCGCCGGAAAAGTCAAATATTAAGCTATAACGTTTACGTTTAAAAAAAAAAAAAAAATAAAATAAATAATTTATAATCATAAAAATAGATTAGCAAAAATAACATTCAAACTAACTTGTATTTAAGTGTTATTTTTTACATTTAATTTGACAGTTTTCGCGTAGCACAACATTTTCCGATCCAAACATATTTATTTTTTTTTAAACCAACAAGCAATTTATTTGTAAATTTTTTTTTTCTCCTTAGGTGCCAAATAGACATTCTTTTTTAAAACGGAAAACGATTTGCGAAATGTTCTGAACCATTTTAAACGTATATTTTTGAAAAAAAAAAAAATTACTATTCATATTGAACTATCACAACGTAATTGAAAATCAACACGATCGATTCGAAAAATCGTGTTAAGTCAGTATTAACTAAACGATCCAAACCAATTTTATTTCTTTGAACGCCCAATTTTGCTGCGAACCGGTGTTTATTGCTCGAATAAGGCGTACGAGCAAACTGAGTAGTACCTACTTAGATCAACACGAGTAAAAATGAGTTGCGAAAGAAGTTCTTTTGCTTTGATTCGCAGAAATTAACATTGAATATATATATATTTTTTTTTATTCAAGTAATTAAAAAAAAATTTGATTGTTAAATACTACAATTTCGGATGAAGGAGTTTTTTTTATTTTTTTTTTTTTCGTCGACGGATCACTCAATCCGAGCACCTACCCTACTCTAATACGTCGAGTAACGTCATCTGTTTCAGCGAATTCCCATAAAAATAAAACGTAAAACGCCGTAAATCCAATGCACAGCATTTTGTTTTGTTTTTTCGTTTCGCTCGCGGAATGCGGAATAAACAGATTTTCGGGTTTCCTGACGATAATAGTGACGTGTCGGATGGATTGTCATCGTAAATACGCGTCAAAAGTCAAATGAAAAACGCACGTTATCAACGCGGCGAATGTTCACAAAAGCGTATACGTTTTAAAAGGGTGATTTTTTTGGAGATTCACGATTCTCTTATCGTATTGACGCCTCGTTAAAGTATTGTTATTTGTGTGTATATATTATATTCTAAACTATTAATTTAAACCATAACATGTTCGTAAATCGAGAGCGTTTGATGTACTTTCGTGATTATTACGACGTTGATTTTTGATTCCTATATCGTGTTTAATATCGATTGTAATTTGAAAATTGTAATGCGTAGCTCATTTTGTAAAAACGGCCATTGCAAAAGCATATCATATATCGATCCGTATGATATCATTCAACCCATCATGGCGGAACGCTCATTGTTTTAACGTTTTTTTTTTTTTTTTATACACAATACAGAATTAAAAATTCTCTTATAAACCCACTTTTATTCGACGATGACGACGAATCGAGTTTACCGGATATAAATTTTCATTAGGTAGCTTTGATTTATTATAATACCTACCAAGTTTTGAAATACGTTAAATTTTTTTATCGAAAAATAAAAAAAAAATACTTTCACAGTCGATTATTTTACAACGCATAATTTCACTATATATTTTAAGAACGCGTGAAAATAACAAATATAAAAACGAAAAAAGCTTACAGGGTTTTCAGTTCAATATGAAAAGTTGAAATTTTCCCGTCGCAGTTTTCATTTCGGATTGTTGGCGAATCATAAAGAAAACGTCCAATACGAACAATACAGTATTGTTTTCCGATTTGTCGGCTCCGGGAAAAATTCCACTCGGTCCCGAGTGGAATCTAACCTCCGTAAATTCAACGCGTTCATATTACCGACGGCTTAAAATGAAAATAAAATAATTGATAAACACCACTCGGCTCTATTTGCATATATTATACGACTCGTCTCTACATCGTGTTTGAAGGGAGCGAGCGGGGCGGGAAAAAGTTAAACAAAAAAAGGCAAAATAAAACAGGGACACATGTATACATTGTGTAGAGACATTGTCGTCGAACCCGTTAAAACTTATGTGCACGAAAACGAATATCCTTTTTATTTTTTATTTTTCTCTCCGTCGAATATACGCTCTCGCGTTTATGACGGTCCCCGCGGCCGCCGCGGTAGCGGTTTTATCGTCGTGAACTTTGTCCCTGGAAATTTCGACTTTTACTGCGTCGGGTTTCCTTTTTCGTGTCTCGGCCGTTTTTGCACATTAAAACGCGGCGGCGAGAACAGCTAAAATAACATTATGGTGACGGACGTGTGTTTTTTCGTAATCCGGAATCTATAAACACCGATGGATCCGAATTTCCGTTTTAGATTCTGAGAGTTATGAGGAATGCTCTGATTTTCGCGTTCAGTACCCCTAGTGAAAGATCTTTGAGGGGCGTTTCAAAGTAGATGGTTCAAAACTAAAAGAGTTAATATTAAAAAGCTAAGAGAAATTTGAGGAAGAAACGTTAAAAATTACGGCTAACCGTAGGTATAACTGCTGTGTATCACTGCCTTAGTTGAGAAAATCCACTATACCGCGGATCCATGATACGTACACTGACGATGCGAAAAATAGGGATTTTTACGGTTCAAAAAGGCAAAAAAAAGAAATTTTAAGGATTTTAAAAGTTTATTTTAAATTTCAGGAGGTTTCCGAGGATTTTTCGATCATTCGGTAAGAATTTCAAAAATTTTTCGAGTGAATCTGAGGAATTTTCGTAAAGACGTATTAAGCGAAATCTGGGGATTTGTAAGTAAAAAATAAAGGATTTTAATTATTTTTATCTGGAAACACTGTGGTACACCGATCTCCGCAAACTGTAATTCAAATCCACGTGAATTCAATTTCGTACATCACAACGTTGAGGAATTTAATCCCCGTGTCCAGATTATTCATCAAGCCCGGTTGCAAAACTGTATTCAAATTTCAGAAAACGATGAGAATAATATTATCCACATGAAAGTTATCATTTTAATACTCTGTTTAACTCGAAATATTGTACCATCACAAAAGAATCCGGTTTGAAAAAGCAATTTCGATGCGATTGGCGATCCGGATAGAATTATTATTAAATTGTGATTGAATAGTTAAACCAGATTAAATATTTAGTGAACCCGGATTGCACTTTCGATATGGCTTCAAAGAAATAATAATTTTGTCATAACTACAATGTGCGTATCGAAACCGAATTAGAATTTATGTCCATCGGTGTAGCTAAATAGCCTCCTGACCCGCGTGAATTTCGATTAATTTGAGCCGGAAGTATTATTCCTACAATATTGTGAATATACGTACAAATAAATGGTAAAAATCTGAAAACCAAATTTTTAGAAATCCGTAATTTTTGCGGCATTACGTCAACGGATCACGTTTTAATCGATAGTTTATCGAACGGTGATAACTATCGGTTCGAATTCGGTTTTTCTAAAGTGTTCAGAAGAACGCTTTAAAATGTTTTTAATGATAATATTGTTTCTTGGGTTCATTGTATAATTTTGTGTAATTTTTTACTCTGTTATGGCATTATGCGATTAAAAATAAATTCGTTTTTCAATTTCATCTTGTTTACATCTTTTCTTTTACATACTCGTATTTACACGGATGGTTTGTTTTTTTTTTTACTTTTAAACGAAACGTGCTAATTCTAGTTCAAAATATACTTGACTTTAACTGTAAGTATTTTTACATTCTCCATCGTCGGGCGACGAATGATCTTCGTACACGTATAGAATAATTATTGTTGGTTTTGGTTGCGTTGAAAAAATTGAAACAAACCGAGGTTAAGCACAATTATTATTATGCATATAATTTTTAACCGAATCGATTTATTCGGCCACTTCATTGGATCTGTAGTTTGTGTTTTATGTGAGGAAGCTATAGTCGGCTATTATACTTCGTTAAGTCGGAGCAAATCATTAACTATTACAATCTTCCAACAATTAATCGGACGGGAAATTGTTATTTTCGTATTAATGTGATGCGTTTTGGGGACTAACAGAGATAGAGAGAGACGATAGACGAATCGCGTTATGCGTATTTACCAGTCACCTCGCGGGTAATTAGCGCTGATGGCGGAATACATTTAGTGGATTTATGACGGTCGTCGGAGAATTTCTCGGGTTAAATGATCCGACAAATCGAATTTACTATCTCCCCTAAATCCCCTCCCCGTGACGTTTTATTCGATTCCGAATATAATATATGGGAATTGTCAACATATCCGTCGTGTTTGTGTCGAATATATTTATTAACAATTGTTGTATAAACGAAAAACGTTTACAAAATTTGACGTTTGACGAAAGAGTTCGCTTAATTTTTTAATACACGCAACGTGCGGTCGTAAACAATAACGTGAAACAGCATTAACCTCCGGAAGCGAACGCTATAGTGTATAAAAAAGGGACAGGGGTAATTAAAAGGAGCCTGATTTTTAGGGACAAAATTTACACCACTTATTCAATGCACTTGTAATATGACAAAATTGACTGTGCAAAAAACACTCTCAGGCCTAGTAGAATGGTCTGATTCCAATCATTTTTTTTTTTCTACTTGAATTCAAGGAGGAGACTTTTTACAGTCCACATCGGACTTCGATTTTTGATGTTATTGCTGAAAAATCCCCAACAAATTAATTAAAAAACTTATACAAATACGATTCAAACTATTATTAAGAATTGAAATTTTAGACTTTAAAAATCCATATTCAACAAAAAGTGTAGGAAGTCTTTTACTTTTCAGGAAAAAAAAAAAAAATATAGGAGTGAGAAATTTTTTTGTGAAGCACGTTTTTGAAAGAAAAACAGGCCACGTACAGCGCCCTTAAGAGGCAACTAATAGTTTTGACTAATGATATAGAAGTGATATAATTATGTTTATACGAACAACTAAACGAACACAAATAAAATAAAATTCACACGTACAACACAACGAAAAGAAAAACAAATAACGTACCTATCTGCACTTGTCATAATTCATAATATGTATAAATAATAATTTACCAGAAGTATCATCTATTAAGAGGCTTATAAAATAATTCGATTTTTTTTCAAACAACAACTATAATTTGACAAAACCTTCGTCGCAGATGAATGTAATATTTTTTAAAAACGCATAAAACATTGTATTTTGGCGGATGTTGATGGTGTATCAAACGTTTTGGCGAAATTAAAGATATAAAAAAATAAAAGCGCAGAATAAATTAAATTAGAGTTTCAACGGACATATCGTATTCATTAGGTATGTTTTATAATTTTTTTATAAATGTTTTTCCTTTTTTTTTTTTAACACCTGAGAAACACAAATTATATAATCCCGACCTTCATGTTCGTTCTTTGTAGGAGATTTTTTTTTTAAGTTTAGATGATTGTTTTTTCTTGTGCCTGTTACATAATATACCAAAGTGATAATAATAGACGAGCGAGTACGTTTTGAACGCGTGGTTTTTGTCGACAAATTATGTGTTGGACGTCAAGGGAACCGGTCCGAAAACGATTTTCTCAGCAAATTATACCGAGTACACCTACGCGACTGTCAAGGTTACCGCGTAACCGTTATTTTGGTATCGTCTGCTAACGAGGTGAAAACAAAATTCGAGATGAACATCACTTTAAATGATCATCGTGTGTAGGTTAACACTTGATCGTAAAGCATTGAACAATATATGGACGATGTGGAAGATGTTACCGACTTTTGGAATCCAAACGATGTGAGGAACGTATCGATTTACAAGGGGAATGAAGCAATGTAAGGAAAGTTACTGAAAAAAAATAACCGCGATAAGATAAGTTAGTTAAAATAAGTTCAGCTTTCAGTTAAAAGTTTAAAGTTCACAACGAAAAAAATTACTGCATAAGTTAAAAGTCAAGATAGAAAATGAAACGTGTATATAACTGAAATGAAAAAAAATTAGGTACCTAACTTTTCTTTTTTTTTTTTGATAAAATATTGATAAGTTACAATAATATTTTCAACTTATGCAGTAGTGAACATATTTTAATGATCAAAATAAAAAAGAATAAACGAATTAATTGTGGTCGTTGGTTTCGCTTTATAACGAAAAAGAGAGAAATAAACACTTAACTTTGCAACAATGATAATTAACTATAAAAAGTTGAATAATACGATAAAATCTTTAACTGAATTAATTAATACGTTAACCACAAAAATACATAACTAGTTAAGTTAAAAATTTTATTATTATTTATCTTAACTTTTACTTTTTAACTAAAGTAAATGACAACCTTTGGATTTAAGATTCATGCCACTGTTTTTCGGAATAAAATTCACTTAAACAAGTCTAGTCAGTAACAAAAACATACCTACACATTAGTAAGTAAGTAAATTGTGAATTAAAAATCACTCAAAACCTTACGGTGTAAATACATTTGAATTGAATTAATGTGATACTATCAAAAATGATTAATTCATAACATCATCGTTAAACATTCTATGCGCATATTTTGTAAACGAATCCAAAAAAATAAAATGGTTTTTGGTATACTTAAAATTAACGTCAATAATCACAAACCATGACTACAGCTTAACAGACTAAAATTATAACATTGTAAAATTAAATAATTTTTTTTTCTATACCTTATAAATTAAGCATTGCTTTTATTCTTATCGTAATCAATATCTATAAATTGTCAACTATAGAAGTGCTGACGTTTTGGGTATTTGTAAAATAGTAGGAATTCATTAAATTCTAATGGTTTTTTTTTATTATTAATATTATATCGTAAATATTAGAATATTATATTTAAAGGGGTCGCTGTGTTATATTTTTTGTCTATATTACTATGTGTGTTCTACGTAAAACGAACAACAAAAGACTATTGAATTTTATTTCAAAAGAAATTCAAATACAATTTTATAAAACTCATTTTGATGAATATAACGTGCCTTACGATTCTTCTCATAATTTTAAAGTAAGTATTCTGGAGTATACATCATTGTGTTTGCCCATGCATTGAACAATGGGACATCAAACGCATAACTGTAGTACCTTTGAAGCGTTCCTCTGCGTAAGAGCACGAAAATTAGGTTTTAAAATTATCACCACACGCGTAAATATCAAAGTTTCAAAGCCTTTAGATTTTACGTCGACAATATCGCATAAATTCTCGCAGAGAGAGCAATTAAGGAGTATGGAGATAATGCAGTTTTATTCATAATAAAAATAACCCTAGCCGTGGAAAATATTGTACGTACAGGAATTTATTAATTTATTGGAATTACAATTTTTTTTTTTTTTGTTCTTTTGTGAAATTAGACTAATAAAATAACTTCTAGGTACGTATAGGCATGTTACAGTAATTTTGATACAAGACCACGGGAAGTTTTCAGAATATTTTCAATGCTGTTTTTAATATTAGGTACATTATAACGTGGCGAATGGTACGTTTGAAAAAAATTGAGTTGTGTGAAAGATATTTCAAGAAAGCTATTCGTAGTAAACCTGTGTATTTAAAAACAAAAACAAAACATCTTTTTATCGGTGGTTTTATTTCTGTGCATGTTTTCTTTGTTTTTCTCGACCGGAGTGCAAACAAATCAAAGATAATAAATTATTCTCTTCTTCTTCTTCTTCTTGTTATTTATCTTTGTTCGATTTCAATTGTCGGGACTTTTATGCAAGTGAACTAGTCATGTTAGAAATTACTGAAAAAAGTAACTTCTAACTTTGTAACTATTTAGTGCTCAGGCGCGTACAAACGCACCGGTCCGCGGTTGAACGGTCGTAAACGTCGACGGAACGCCGTCGTCGCGACCGACTCGCTCGAGAGGAGATGACGATAATAATCATAATAACAGTAAGACGAAAGAGAGAAAACGTTTTTGCAAAACGATATTACCTCGTCCGCGGTTATGGTATCATTTAAAAATGTATATATTTATAGTTGTATTATTATGTACACAGATATCTTTCGAGATAGCTACGGTGCACTATTTTTATCGTTGTCGTCGGGTTTATTTCCATTTTCAGCGTTTTCACGCCGGCGGCAATCTCCGCGAATTCGTCCGAATATTTTAGACGACAATATTATGAAAATAATAACATAGTCCTCCTTCCGTTCCGGACGAACCGCGCAATAATGTTGCTGAGTGCGCGTTCCAATTTTCGAACGAAACAAAAACCCCAAAAAATTTTGTGGTTTTTATTTTTACTGCGGTCGTCGTCATTTCTGCCGTGTACGAATTTGTTGTTCGTCTCTATCCACGCATCGACGATTCGTTTTATATTTTACGACAAGTTCTGTTCGTCTCAATTTGTCCCGAGAACAGATATATTCTTTATAGCCCGCCGTCCCGGGTGCACGACCGTGTCCGACGATCGTTCATCGCGCGAAATGAGTAAAAATGCGCTAACAGATTTACACGATTTCTCGAAAATCGTCTCGATTCTGGAGTAGAGATAACGTGCCTACGTTCTAATATGGTACCTCGGACGAGATTCGAGTCAAGAGAAACCTGTTTGGATAAAATAAAAATGTTAAGCATTCCATGTTTTTTTTTTTTTTTTCAATTACTTTTTATTTACATAACATTCTGAGCGAGCTCAGTTAACCAGTAGGTACACGAGTCCTGGTATACACCAAATTAAACGAAAAATTTAACTCAAATACACTCCATTTCGTTTCTTCCTTACTTTCTTTCTCTCCTTCCTTGATTTCTGAATTGTATGCAATACTAACTATGTTATGTTATATAAAGTACTGCACGAAAAGACTGGACATACCCTCTATCGGGGTTTATAATCTAAGTTTGTGCGTTTTGGGGTAAAAACTCGTTAAATGTGTTAAATTTTAAAATTTGTTTTGAATGACATTTAATTTGAATTCGCTAACTTTGTTGTGCTCTAAAGCGAATTGATCAGTTCTTTATTCAAAAACACAATCAATTAAGTTTTGTTAGGTTCCAATTTTTGTCCTTCTTGTCAGATAACTTAAAAAATAATCAAAATATCAAAAAATGATTCAAGTAAGATATATTGAAAAACCAAAATATAAACTTATGTTGGATTCAACATGAATATTGGAGTCACCTGCTACCCGTAAAATAGATTATTAGTGATGTCGAAATTTCGTGCATTTTTCCAAAAACGGTCATAAAATGTGTTGGTGTTTGTGATCCAATGTTCCAAAAATGTTGTTTATAACTCAAAAACAAACAAAAATTTCACGAAAAGTTTCGCGTTAGACACAACGTAAGTCTATTTACCAAAATTTTTAATGCTAGGACATTTTTCATTTGGACGCACCCTCTGGAAATCAAAGTGATCTCAGAATAAAAACATAATTTTAAGAACATTACATTCTTTGCTGCGCTCAAAATCTAAAAAAAACAAAACGGATTACCACCATATTACGCTTGAATACGAATATGTGAATCACTATAGCAAAAGTAAAGAAATACTCAAACCCGAGTGAACTTATGTTATGTTACCTATGGTCTTGATGTATTCTTAATTTGAAAAACGTAATAGCATTCTTATTTTGTAAATAGCCGTGTGAGGTAGCTGAAAGTAAGTTGCCTGAAGATTGAAATGGTGTGCTGGGAATATAACAAGCATATCTTCGGAAAGATACGCTAGTCTCAGGGCCACCTTCCAAGACTAACGTACTCCAAAACGTGTTGGCAATACAGATTGTTGTCTGTACGAGAAGGAACCGAGCTTGGCTATAAGGAAGATGTATGTTTAATTAAGAATTGGATCACAGCTAACCAACCGATTCGCAACGGAGGATATGCAGCTTTTACGTTAAGAGCGAATTGCGGAACGGAATAAGAGTACCGAGAGTGGCGCAAAAACGATGTATTATTAAAATGTCAAAATACACGTTTCGAACGCACTCCACGGGTAAGATGGCAATACTTTTACAATTTTTCATAGCGTTTTCGAGGGTTTTAGTGCCCTCCCTTGCTCATCCCCTACCACCATGGTTTGCGTTCGTTCTTCGTATCGTTTCCATCAGAGCTGAACGTCACGCCCGGAGTCGTGACGATACAAAGTCCAGGGTCGGTCGGGGTTCGTGCAAGGGCTGGTGGTTATGGGGTGCAAGGACGGGGGTGAAAAGATGCAGACGCTTGTCAGCAAACTCGGTGGCGTGAAATGATGATTGATACGGACGGACATTATCGTTATTATTTGTCTTGCGCGTTTCCGACGCGACGGGACGTAGTACAAGTCTCACGTGGTAAAACCGCGGATTAGACGTAAAAAAAGGCGCGTTAAAGGCCTCGGAATGGTCCTCGATTGTCCTGCGAACACGCCGAGCAAAGTTTCAGAGCGGAAACCGAGCAGAAAAATACAACGGCTCGTACCGTTTTCCGAGCGCCTGGAATTTTTTTCCCGTTACAAATCGTCGTGTATTCATCACGTTTTCATCGTTTTCTTTTTACTCATTCTTTTTTTTTCCTCCTCGAGCGAAACGAACAAATCGCTTATGCGTATAATATGTATTATAATTTTTCTTTTTTTTTTTTTTGAACGAGTAACAGACTTAATGTAAACTCGAGATGCTATCGTTTTTGTCGTAGTGTGTTGCAACGGCCACGGCGGTTTTACTGGGAGCTCTGCGCGTTTTTCAAACCGTAAAAAGCGATATTTTATTATTTTTATTTTTTAAAAACTACGATTTTTCTATGCTAAACGAATCAAAAATAATATCTATGGTTGAAAATAACCAAGACAAATGATCTATAAGCAAAATAGCAATGCTGAGCAACTCGTTAAAAGTTAAAAAGTAAAGTTAACATTAATTAAGTTGATTAACTCGTTTTAATTTATTGTTAACTTTAAATTTAATAAGGTAATTATGTTTTAATTTAACGCATTGACTTTAAGTCAATCTGTAAAAATTAAATGTATAAGTTTCAAGCCGAACGGAGAAATTTCGAAAATTTAGTCGTTTTTGTTTTTTGTTCATGACTCTGAAAATAATCAAAATTTAAAAAAAACGCTTCAATTAAAGTACCATCTCAGATCAACTATCTATTTTCTGAGGCGTCATACGTAAATATTGGAGCATTTTTTCTTCTAGAAAAAGTGATCACCAAAAAACAAAAAACAAATTCTAAATCGACGTTTAATAAACACGTTTTTCGTAATTATTTGTCCCCCCGTAAGAAATACACGGCCGCTCGAAATAACAATAATTTCAAAGTTCCGTAAGCCCCTAAAAAATGATCGAAATCGACTGAAATTCTAGCGGCGAACTCATAAAACTCTTAGCTAGTTTTGCTAGCTTGTAAAACTGATATCATTTTTGAGAAAAAAGCTTTTTAAATACGTATTGTTCCAGCTGTGTAATATAAACCAAAAAATCACGTTAAAAATCATTATGGATTGTTCAGTATTAGAACTTTTATGTTATAGAAAATGTTTTCATTAGATTCGCGTCATTTTTTAGTCAAAAATTAAATTGTTCGGCTAATAAGAGAGAGTTCAGTTTAGCCACGAGGCAAATAATAATAATCATAATACATCAATTGTTTTAATAGAATCTTATTTCCTTTTTATACATAGTTTAGCTGATTATTGTTTAATTTTTAAATATTTTACAAGGTTTTGATAAAGTAATGTTGAACAATACTCATTGCAGCAACTTTATTTTATTAATAAAATATTTGTATATTACTTGTTTTACTATTTTCACGTTATTGAATTTTAATACTTTTTTTTTTCAAAATTCAACTTAATCACTAATAATGTCTATTAAGTATGTACGTAAAATATTGTTTGGTGTTTATTTTTAAATAATTTAAAAAAACTATTGCATTCAATATCATCACAACTAAAATAATCAGCATTGTTAAATTGTTAAGCTATCACATATTGTATAGGTATCTTAGAAATTGTTGACATGTTTATTTTTCTTACGAATCAAACCGAGTAGTTCACAAATCAATTTTATGCTTCGCGCGTTCTCGATACAGTTATAATAGTAATTTATGCTTTAGAAATTTTCCATACCCAATAAAAATATCTTATTTACTTTTTATCTTAGGTTTAATATTAAACAATACATTTCGCCAAGTGTCATAAAACTTGATACTAAACCATAATTTTACAATGTTAGTACATCGTAGAAAATATTTAGATTAAGTAAGTAGTTGAAATTATTTATTTATTATTTGTACCCATGTCCTTCTGAACTTTAAATTTTATGTATCTAATTAATTATGATTAAATTTCCATCATAAATAATAAAGTAATCTTGCGAGTTTTATATTCTAAAAGTTTTTGCGATACAAACAATCTTCTACGTTTATTTAGTACATAAATCATTAACATTATTATTCATGTACAAAAAAACAGTATTTTAATTTACACAAAAAGTGTTTCATTAAATGAGTAGTTAAAATAGGAAAAATCCCAGCCTTTATTGTGTAATGTTGAACGGACTTTGGCGGTATATTTTTTGAACCTTTCTTTGAAAAAAAAAAAAAAAAATAATAATAATAATAACTTTCAAAATTAAATGGAAAAATAAAGAAGAAAAATGTCGTCGACAGCGTCTACAAGTAAAAGTATTTCACTGTGGATTTATGCCACACTTAACGAACATTTCCGACTCAATTATCTCAAAAAATATTCCGTTTAAAAGTACGTAAACAATGAAAACCTTAAAATCTGTAATTTTTTTTGTTAACAGAAACAAAATTGGCTTTACTGTTTTATCAGTGTCGTGACAACGGAATTACTTACACCCGCCGAAATTTAAATCGATGATATTGTCAAAATACATTTGCTCAAAAACTACTCCATCAATTTCGAAAAATGAGACAATGAAAATTTTATAAAAAACAGACTTATTTTACAGAAAACAGAAATAAAATCGATTCAACCGTTTTTGCTCCGTTGAATTAATAAAATTACACACTCATCATCGCACAATTCCATAAGGTGATAACTTTAAACTTGATTTTCTCAATAACTGTTTGACTGATTTTGATAAAACGATGCACAACTAGGAGTAGGTAGCTTAATTTAGAAGAAAACAGAATTCAAATCGGTTCAACCGTTGTTGTATATTTTTGTTGTAAATATAAGCACATCCGTATATATATTAAATACATTATTCGGGGTGGGCGTAATAAATAATAATCGGTGAAAATACAAAAATTGTCCGGTCTTTGAATACAATTTAAGTAGATTTTCTTCATAGAGTTCTACCGAAAAATTGATTATGTTATTATATGCGGAGAAATCACCGGCTTTTTATCTTTTTCAAACTTAGTTCATGAGAATTTTCTTTTTTTTTTCTTCATGCATCGTTGCATAGTCAACAGTTTCTTAGCTACGCTAAGAATCTAAAATTTGACGATAATAACGATTATTATTATTATGTACCTTCATAATAGTAGTCGAGAAGCACAGAGAATAATCGGGGGTTGTTTATGGCTTTTCAATGTCCTCGAATATTCCGTAGGAAACTTACTATAATAATGCGTGTTATAATCGGTGTTAAAGTTTAGTATAATTGTTCTGACGTATAGTTCGAGAAGTTCTTAATGACGTCGACAACAATAATTATCATAACACTTAGGGCTCTAGACGGTAATGACGAACGTGACCAAAATCATTATTAACGTACCTACGACTTTGAAATACGAAACCTTTGTATTGTGTGCCGTTTAGATGCCAATTTAAAATATTAAAATAACCTGACAGATTGAATTGGAAACAAAAACCTCTTTTTGACTTGACAGAGTAATTTACAGTTGATCGATTTCACCAGAGTTATAAACTGAAGTGACGATATTATTATTATTTCCAATATTTATACGGAAACTTATAACGATTGTATACGATTTGGTTTTATAATTTTTTACACTAAAAAAACCGTTTTAACCAGGGGCTTTATAATATCGTTATGATTATAGTAGGAATAAAATTTGTATTTTATATTTCTAATAGCTATTAAAGTAATATTATATTCAATCGAAATTATTGTTGATTTTACCACCACAATCGTTATAATTATGTCCTAGTCGAATCTCACTGGGAGGAGTTATCAACTTTCTAAAAGAGTATTCCCCACGTATGGTGATGAGGTGAATGTATCTCAAAAAATTATGATCCTTTCCTTCTAAAAAGATTTTATTTTTCATTGCCTTCCACCCGACTATTTGAGGTCGGTCATTCTCAACTTACACCTCCAAATATCTTGATCGTTCGCATATTCTACACACACATTAACAACCCACATAACTTTTTCAATTTTTTCCATCCATCTCTACCTCTTTTTCCTTCAAAGTTCATTTTCAAAACCGCAGAACCGCTCTTACTGCTTCAGTTTCCTATTTCTTTATCATACGCCCAAACCAACTGAATGTGTTTTCTCTCACATTATCCACAATGTTGATTCAACATCAATGGGGACATCAAAAATTCTAACTCATTCGTTCCTTCTCCATTGTTTTGTTAGGTACTCCACGCATCCATCTGAGCATTCCCAAAAGATCTAGTTAGGAAATAATCAATAAGCCCAGTAAAATCGTCCTAGAATTTTCAGTGAGGGGGTCCCTGGGTGATAGGATTTCTCTAGGAATGTTTTGTTCCCCGTCCATATGGGGTGCTGTAATTCCAGGATTCTAAAATCACCGGTGGGTCGTGTGATCATCCTATGAAATTTATTTTAACCATCAAAAAAGATTGATATTGTCGACCGCATAACTAATGTTGTTATAATAACCGAAAAAATGTATAATACGATCGCACGATGTAAAATTACGGTAATAACCAGCTTAAGAATATTCGATAAAATTCTTTTTAACCCATTTTTTTTTACCAATTCGCCAATATTTGAAATATTCAGTTAAATATGTTTTGGGTGCGATTTGTGGTGGTAAATATGGTTGAAGAACCGAAATTAAATAACAATATTTATAGACAGCTTTTATAAAGTACTCGTAGAATAATGGGTTTTTAATGTTAAGTATATATTTGATTTATCAATGATTTCAGTTTATCTCCATAAAAATATTCTCGAGAATTTTCTTTTGAGTACTTTCTTGAGAAAATTCTTCGAGAATACTCTCTTTAAAAAAACGTTCAATTTTTGATTTTGTTATATCTTAGAGAATACTCTCAAAAGTGGAGAATATTCGGTAAATTTGTTCATCAGCCATTCTCTCCAAATCGGCAGTGTTTGAAATATTTAGTTAAACATGTTTTGGGTATGATTTTTGATGGTAAACGTGGTTGAAGAAACAAAATAAAATAACAACATTAACGGACAAATTTTAAACAGTATTTTCTTCATTAATTATAGATTCGGTTTTTCATATTAAACGTTATAAGTTCGTAGTTAACGATTTCAGTTTGTCACCGTGAGAATTTTTTTTTTATTGATCGAGAATAATATTTTAAAATGTTTCTAAATACGTTCATTTTCGATTACGTTTTTCATTAGAGATAGGATTGTGACAGAGATATTATACGGAATTTTCAACAAACACGATACGCTGCCACGAAACAATACATTTTAAAATAAAAACTGAAGCGTATTTTACGTGACGTTTAGAGACCGTTAAACGGTGAAAAATTAGGCACGTTTCAGGATGTCCGATTTTAATTTTGATTGTACGCGCGGACTCATCAACAGTTTTTCTAGGCTGTTCGGAATTTTCCGTATTTAATTCTTTTAAAACTAGGATTTTGACTAAAAATGTCTTAATATAACAGCGTTACAGTGTTATTGATTTCGGACGATTTTAAATGGAAAGAGTGGTATTCCTAATAAGTCGAGAGTGTTACGAGTTCAACCGTATTTTCGACGGGTGGTCAGGAAGCGCCCGTAGGTTTAATTTACTCCGGCTCATTGTGGTTTTAACAGTTTCTCCGAAAACGTTTTTCCGCAACGTCGTTATTATTGACTCGTGCGCGAACACAATCGTTTCTTAGGTATTGCAAACACTCTATATATATGCACGTTTTTATCCGACGTCTGTTCGTCGCTTCTAAACGCGAAAAAACCAGAGCCGATGTACGATGTGTTGCCTATACGAAAACTCCACTGAACACACGGTCCCCGACCGCGGAGTACTTACGCGCTCGGAAAATATTCCGCTCGGAACGGGAGGAGTTCCTCGAAAATTTTCCTCTCGATATTTTCTCCGGAAAATTCTTCGCTAGCATCGTTCCCTCCCCCCCAGCCCCCGGTAACGGTGTCCGCGATAAGATCGGCGCCCCCGTTTTTTGCGAACGTTCTCTCCCGCAGCTTCGACCGCGGCGCGAGGGTGGCGAAACATCCGGCCGGCAGTCGCGCCCCGTCGCCGCCGCGGGATCCGTGACGGTCCGCCGGGCCGTGATGCTGTCGTCAGTCCGCCTGCGATCCGCCGACCGGCAACTTGTGATGATGCATCCGGCCGTCGCACCGACCGACCGTCGACAGTACCCGCCCGCGGCGTATCGCGCGAGAACCGACGACACACCGGTAAGACGTTTTGCGTACGCTAAGCGCCGCGGCGTTTCTAGAAAACGATTTTAGATTCTGCTGAGGGGGGTGGTGTTTCGCGACGATGTTATTTCTTTCGTACCGTCAACAAACCCTCTACCAGAGAGAGAGAGAGAGATTTCTGCGTTACATTTAGCTTTGGCGAATCGGATACTCCGGGGGGATGGATATTTTTCGATTTTCTCGGTAGTTTTTTGACGCGTCGGGAAAAGCCGTCGGGAAAAGCCGTCGGGAAAACGGCATTTTTATTCGATAACGCGCGTGTTCTTCCCCGTGATTTCGAAAACAATCACCGACGAGTAGTAGTATCTTGACGTTTTAGCCAATCGTGCGCCACCGTACTATACAACCCCGAAAAATGTACGACGGATTTTTTTAATCGACTGCGTTTTGTGGCGATTTTTAGATATTTCATACGGGCAATTTCTTTAACTTGAAATTTGAACGCGACATCGGTCGTAAATTACTCTAACAACAGTATACCGAAAATTTTGAAATTAGCACGATTTTTCGATATCGGTTTTAAGATTTTTTTAGTAACGTATTAGTTTTCATTAAAATCGCGATTTCTCCGAAAATAATCGTTCTGTTACGTTGAAATTTTTAACAAAAATGTATCTATGAACTACAAAACGTTTACAACGAGTTTCGTTCAATATTTATTGTTTAGAGGAAAACGATACATATTATACATAGTTATTGAGTTTAAATTATAGTAACATTTTCATGTTTTGAGCGCAGCGAAAAATGAATTGAATTAACAATGTTCAATTTTTTTCTTTTTTTTTGTCTGTCAACACATTTTTGTGTAGAAGGAATGCTCCGATTTTCGGTCACTTTTCTAAAAGGTTTCTGGAAGTGTTTAAATCTATTTGAAATTTCGCTTACTTTTTGAATTTTACCACAAAAACGAAAAGAAATCGAGAATTTAACGGTTAAAATTTTTAAGTATTCGGGCATGTCATGACGTTTTCGGGTAGAAGGAGTGCTCCAATCGTTACGTTGAATTACACATAAAAATTGGGATACACTATTGTATATATTATTTTATTTTATGTTGAGCAGTTTTTACTATTTTGGTTGTTTTCTGAGTTATGTGCCTAGAACGACGAAAATGGCGAAATCGCCTAATCTGGCTTTTAGATACTTTTAGTTTAGGACCTATTAGATTAGATAGCTCGCTCAGAATCGTTCTTTTCGAATGTGTTGATTTATCGTTGCATTTAGATGTTAAACAACACGGATAAACTGCAACTTTGAAACCAATAACCAACCAAATCGTAGTGGCTACTGCACCGTAACCTCGGTACCGTTATCTTTTAAGAATTTGCCACAATTTATTATAGTTTTTCGAATCGATTTAGCTCTTTTATAAAAAAAAAAGATCAATCAAAACAAATAAATGGCATAATTTAATGGACAAACTAAAACGACCCGTCGTCCGTTTACACTAAACTATAATTCATTGTAATGAAGAAGAACTCGTACCATCACAAAAATATGCCAAAAGTCTAAATGGTACAAATGCGTGCGATTGTTGCCAACCGACTAGGACTCGTCACTTAATAAAATAAATTATTGTTGGGAAATAAAAATGCTCGGAAACTTAATAAAACATGTGGACTAATATCATATTTTTTTTTTTTTTTTTAACGAGTTTATGAATTTCGGAATTTTCTTACCATTTTTAGTCATGTTCTAAAAATACATTCTGAATTTGATGGTTAGTATTTATTCATCATTGTGTTGTTTTGGTTAAGAGTTTAATAAAATTTTATCGTTCGTTGTTTTTAAAACATATAATGAACGTGCGTGTAATTAATTTAAAAACTCCAAATGTTTTTAAAGCGTAACTGTAAGACTGTAACAGTTATTTTTTCTACTTTCAACAAAAATAATCATTATTTCTAGGTGCCGAATTTGTATTAAATAGAGAAAACTCACTCAAAATTATTATTCTTAGTAGGAAATCATAATTATTGTTTCCAATTGTAACATACAAATTCAAACTAAACCTTTCGAAACAGTGACCTATAAACACCATAGCGAATTAACTACTTCGTCGAGCGCGCCAAACCGTTCCGAAAAAATTTTCAAAATGTTCATATATAATAATACATAAGCGTTATGCCGAACGTAGAATACTTAACGATATGGACCACCAGCTCTCTGAGAACCGTCAAAATGTTTGTGAACAATCCATCGTTTATATAAACTTAAGACTGTGACTGTCGACTGTCAAACCCCTCAAAGCTATGACCTACTCCAAAGAGAATGAGCTACACTTTTTTTTTGGAATTTTTTATTATTTCCCGACAAAAATATTTCTTATTTTTGTTAATGAAATAACAAAAAAAAAAAGTTTTGCTCGTCGTTAAAACGTTTTTTTTTTTTGGTACATTATTTTAGTCGTTTTAGCTCGGTTTTCGTAAACAACATATTTTGACACGTGAGGTAATGGATATGTTTGGATCGATCGATATTTCAATTTTCTTTACACAGGGCTCACAAAATAATACTTTTTTGATCTCGTTTATGAGTCGTCGGGTAGACGACGGAAATTAAAAATGTTTAATTCGGGCGATTGTGTACAACATTTTTTTTTTTTACGAGGCCGTGAAGCATGTTATTTTATCCGCGAGGTAGGAGCACGTTGAAGGACACTCGTTTAAATAATGTATTAAATTTTGTTTTTGTCTGTCTTTTGTCGAAGAAAGTATGAATTATGTTTTACGAGAGTCGAGTGGTCTCGAAATTCACGCGGCTACTATACATCGTACTCAAGCTGCGGATAAAGATCGTTTTAATTTAAAATATTGTACGTTATAATCTCTTGCGTTTTTATTTTGTTTTTCGCGCCAAACGCGAAACCGCGCACACTACTTTTATGTGTACATTTATTTTATACACGAAGTTTCGAAGTAAATACGCTTAACGTGGCGTTACGAAAATGCGATCGTAAGTTGTAATTGCGTCGTTTCGCTGTGCGTGTAGGATCAATGGCAAACCGAGTGCTTAAGACCGGACAAAATTCAATTTTGAGATACGAAAAAAATACTCGTTTGGCGTAATTTACATGCATAATTAATACGTTTAAGGCGTGCTAATTTTGTTATTTTCGTATTGAATAACGCCGGGGGTTTCGCCGCTTCGCTGTACGGATGAACAAAGCCAAAATGAAAAAAAACCAAAATAAACGTAAAACTTTATTAGATAGTACCGAAAAATGTGCCACTCTTGCCCTACGGCTCAAAATCGTAACACAAAAGATACAGTACGCTAACGACGTAATGTTTTTAAATAAAACATAGATTTTACACGAATTTTTTTCCTCGGATCGCTTTTTTTCGCATGAATAAGGGCGACAATGGGCCAATTTAAAACTGTACATGGGAAAACGCGATGTTTGCGTTAAAGTGTTTGAATGTTCGAAACGGGAAACTGAAGGTATTTGAAATGGTTACTGTACCGAGTATAGCAGTCCCAAAATTTCAAAGTTTTGCAAATTGCATAAAAACGATATTGTGAAAATCGGTTGCAATATGTTTTAATTGTTGTGTCAGTTTTACCCATCTCCGCATTGTTTCGGTTACTGTTTGCTAAACGGTATCCCGTAATGGTTAGGTACACGAAACATAAAAACAAAAACAAACAAACATTGTTGAAAAAAGCAATCACGCCGTAGGTGAACTGAAAACCGACTGAGTTGTCTAATTATTTACTATCAATCATGTGTTTAGTACTTAAAAAAAAAATTATTTTTGCATTAAATATTGACGACTAACAGAATATATTTTTACTTTCTTATGTAACTGATAGTAAAGCAATAGAAATTTTATAATAGCAGCTCTCTAAAAGAAAACAAAATCCCTTGATATACACATAACAACAACGTGTAAAGCATCTGAGAAAATGTTTGAAAATATTGACACATCCTTTTTGAATCGTAGTAAAATGTTTAAAAAAAAATACATGTTACGCGTCGAGTATAATTTTGGATAAATCGCTTATTTTTTTGTTTCGATACTCGTATACGTACAAAAAACGGAGAAATTATTACGCTGTGCGAAAAAATTATACGATCGAAGGGAAAAAAACGTTCTAAAATTGATAGTTTTTGTTTTTTTCTACAGCTCCGCTTAGAATCTCGAATGTTATACAAAATAATAATATACAGAACGTTAAATGTAATACATTTTTATGTCGTACTCAAGCCTGCGGGGATACTTAGCCGTAAAAAAAATTGACTGGACCCGAAACGCGGTAAACGGGGTAAATCTCTTCGTCTCCGCCGCGCTCGCTCGCTAACCATATCGCGACGTTATAGCGGCGCTCGTAAAACAGGGCGTGTCCCAGTGACGGAAACAAATTATTAGTAATTTCAAAAATCTTGAAAGAAAATTTTTGAAGCGGAGGAATCCATGCGAGTAAAAAATTTGAATTATTATCGTCATCGTGATAAGTTAGTTTTGTCGCTGTAAGTTTAATATATTAAATGAAAAAAAAAAAAAAACTAACTTTTAATACACAAGTCGATCTTTGTTTTTTTAACTTACTTAACACTTAACGAGTTAAAAAAAAAAATCCCGTGATAAGACCCCTATTTGAGATTGGCTTTTCTGTGTATTTTTTTTTTTTTCTAATAATAGTTGGAGCTGAATACTTACCAGGGGTGGATATGCTTCTTCTAAACCGCCCCCGAATTGCGCCTACGGCAATATTAAACCGATATAAATCGACTCGGAGAAAATAGAAAATATACCGTTGCCGGCTAAAGATTTTATCACGCTTTTTTTTTTTTTTTGGGGGGGAGGAATTAAATTATCGAAAATATTACTACGCGTTTCGTTTAAACAGAAAACTATTATTAGGTACTATTATTATAATATTATACCATCTGATCGATCACTATACATCTTTGTGAGAAGGTATTCATTTTTTCGTATTTTTATTTGTCCGAAACGCCATACTCCGGTAGTAAATTAACGGGCGGGAAATACGGAGTTGGCGAACGAAAGTTTTAAACGAGTTTTCGACTAAGGTCGAATTAACCTTCCGTTTTCCCCCTTGTCTTTGTTAATAATTGTCACATTGTTGAATATAATTTATACGATGTTTTACTCGAAGCCTATTTCTTTAACTTGACTAAAAGCGCGCGACAAGACGTAAATCGTTCTAGCTAATTAATATCGACCGGAATATTATTCTAAAACAAATCTTATCCGCGAGCGGTACGCAGGATCCGTAAAAAAACCAAAAAAAAAAAAAAAAGTGTTTTGTCGTGTGGATAGTTTAAATAGAATTTTCAGCTAAAACGAATAACAGATGTTTTATCGGACAACTTTTAGATTCAATAATGGACTTTTAAAATATTATCCAATTTACGTGTTTCGTCGCGTCGTAGTTTACATTTGAATCGTTTCGATTGTAAAAACGGGTATGAATTTTATTTCCATTGTCGAACTAGAGACAATTGTTATCGATGACTTAAGAACGGCAAAAATAAACAGTGTTTTGAGTCGTTTTTTATTCAACTCGTAATTTGGTTAACACGAGTTAAAAAAAAACACAGGACATTTTTATTATTATTTTGGTGTACGTATAATATTATATTGACATTCCGCCTACGCGGGGCGTGGCGTATATAATACAGAAAATAGAAAAGTATAGAAAAATTAAAGAAATTAAATAAAAATGTAATAATATTTTACTGAAAAGAATGTTTCGGTAGGAGAACGCGTATTCTCGATCCGAGGAAATACGTTGGCGTTTGCAATAAAGGGAAAGAAAGCCGTTTCGCGAAGCCCGGGGCGAGTCAAACGATAATAATTATTGATTTAAACTTTTAATCTTACGAAATACTTTTTTCGTTGAATTCAATTAACTACAGATGCCTTAAGATAACCGTAATTCATTTTCGACTTGTTTGAGCTGGATTGATTTGAGTTTTCACCTTCTGTTCCGTAATCAGACGTGACAAAAATGTTCTTTGAACACAAAAATATAATTAACACGGTATTAATTTTTTTTGTTAAGTTTTAATTTTTATTTTGTTGAACTCGAGTAAAAAAATAAAGGTGTAAAAACGTATAACTTATATTAAATTATAGTGTCTGAAAATGACGTTGGGTAATAAACGAGATCGGTGAATTCATATATATACCCAATGAGTCGTACGATTTTAAACATTTGCCTCAAATGTCTTGAAACGTTCACTGCGCTCTGATTTTCGCAATAACGTTTGTACATTCCAAGTAGTTTGAATTACTTTTTAAAAAAGTTATCGCTAAAAAAAAAAAAAAAAAACATCTAAAGAACGAAATACTAACGCGATATATAAGGGTAGAAAACAAAAGCATTAATCCATTATCAATATTTTTTAACGGTACGTAGAAAGATATGTTTCGAAAAAAGATTACCGAGCACGCTCAGAACCGTAATTTTAATTGCTCGGTTCGCGCCGGAAATCACAAACCACCGACCTGCAGAAGGAAAGGAGTAAATTAGAGGTTGTGAGAAAGGTTGTTTGGCGCGATGATTTGGAGTGCGTAAATTTTTGAGGATGTTTCGGAATTCGCGGTTTAAGAAGGGAATATCTCGACATTTCATTCCGGTTATGATCGAGTATACCTATGGGAACTATGGACAATACTAGGCTCACGATGGACCTAAAAAATATTTTAAAGCGATTTCGTTTGTTTTGGTGTCAATTAGTACAGTTTCAGAGTATAAATTTTTCATTTTAAATTCTTTCACGGTACTTAAAATTTTGTAGTCGGACGCATGTAACATACAATCTATTCACAATATTTCTCGACGTGTGCTGTCGTCGGGCAATTTTTTTTTTAAATACGTTTTTTCGAAGAATTTGACTGGACGTTGTTGAAAATTCAATTTCATAACTGTTTGTTTTTTAATGATCAACATTTCAAAAAAACCCAACCTCGACGACACATATCGTACGAAATTTTTTTTTTTAAAATAAAAATTTGATTAATAACTATCGTTTCACCCGTTAAGGAATTAAGACGATTGCCTTTTAAAAAAATAATTTTTTCGTCAATTACTGGCGACGGCGTTACAATTAACCAACGACGAGTTGAACGTGTTGCCTACACACGGTTTCGATATCTGATAGAAATATATCGTTAAAAAAAAAAACGATTCCGAGCAAGCTCAGTGAGTGACACCTGGTTTACACACACTGGCGACAACAAGAATTTCCGCGTTGTACGCGTCCCCGAAAAAACGGTGGCGTCCGCGGCGAAAAGCGGGGCGCCACCGCGGCGGCCGCATCTGGCCGGTCCGCCCGGCGGCGGCGGCGGCGTATCGATTAGAGGAGACGGCGGCGGCGGCGTCTTTTAAACGGCCGCTGGATTCGGCCGATCGGTCGTCGCCAGCGCGCGACTCGAATCCCTAATATCCCGTCCCGCGGGGCACTTTTGTCGCATTCGCGCGCGTTTGCATTGATTGCCGCCGGCCACCGCCTCATCCTCTTTCGATGCTATCGGGGTCGCGGTTAGGTTATTGCGACACTATGTGTGTAGTCGGTTCGGAAAAACGAAAAAAGTTTGTATTATATTTATAAAAAAGACAACGAACGAACGAGAAAAAAACGAATCCCGACGTCGTTGTTGACGATTCGAGCGATTCGCCCGCGCGGTCGCCAATTTTCTGAACCACCGATTCAAATGCCGCCTCACTGTGTTTGAAATTCACCGAGCTGTTGACGAAACATAACCGTAATTCAAAATAATTCGACTTCCCAAAGTGACGAATTCTGTTGCGCATTAAGGCGTTTAGAAAGGGGACGGGGAGGGGTACTCTACTGTGTAAAAGCACCGGGGGGCGGCCACACATTAGGTATACCCCGGTAGCGGTGTAGGGTGCCGTGGAAAACCACCCTGGTCGGACAAGCGTTCGAACAACGGAGAAAAATCTGTCTTAAATAACGTTTTTTTTTTTCAAGTCGCATCCGAATAAACGGTTGATTTTTTTCATCTACCTACGAGTTAGACACGGATTATTTTAGCAACGCACGACACTGTTGTCGCGGGTTATCGGAAAACTTTCGTCTGATGAACACGGCTCTCGAGTCCGGCACCGACGAGGGAAGTTGGCGAAACCACGCGAAGTTCTCGCGCGAAGTAAATCACGCGGGTAGTCGTCGAGGGCTTACGGCAGGGAACGAGGGTAAATCCGCCCCCGGACGTGATGAGCGTAGAACGTCTTATACCGCTTACTACGTACTGTTTCACCGCCGGTTATTATTACTGTTAACTTTGTCCGAACTCGTGAGAATCGTGCCTTCACTCTGATTACCAAAAAAAAAAAAAACACCAGGTTGTATCGCAACAAACGGATATCGGTTATTCCCATTGAATAACCTAACCTAATACGGTCAAACGTAAAAAAAAAAAAAAATTGCACCAACATAATTTTTTAAGCCGTCCGTTCACCCTATCCCGCACGTTAATTTTGGCAAAGTGTTGAAAATACTTCATAGAACTGTTAAACAAACCTCAGCTTGCCGAAGAATTAACTGGATCTGATAAGAATGAACCGATCAGCTTAACGCGTTAAATTCAAAAACAATTCACTCGCCGAGTCAAAGCGCAATCGAATGTACGAGTTAATCAAATCAATCCGATCGTAACTAATCGACTTAATTTTAACTTTTAACGAGTTTAAGACGCCCAGCTTTGAATATCGCATAAGGGCGCATGGGCGGCAGGGCCAAAAATCGGTATTCTTTGTATTCGCCCGATCTATGTCGATAGAGATTTTAGTGCATAGAGATAATTTCAAGGAACACGACTTTCGCGGATGAGAGAGCGGCGGAGCTGGCGGTTAAGTTGGCGTTTTTTTTCTTTTTTAATACAGTGGCTGCGCTAAATCGACCCCGTTTCCCGCTGGGTTAGATTCGGGCGGAGCCGGCGTATATATATATCTAATGACACGGCATCGTTTTAATAGCCTCCGATTTGCATAACGCCGCCAAAAGAGGAGCGCCAGATATCGTTAACAATATTTAAGCCATAGCGCTATATTGTATATATGTATGTACATTTGGCGCGCGCACAAGTCGAAACCCTCGGGAGAGCTTTTTTGTTCCCATATTAATTTCACCCCTCGCCCGTTGCCCCGTGCCGTACAGAGTAGCAGCTCCTCGCCGTAGTGTCGTCGACGCGAGAGAAAATCCAAAATACGTTTGATACAGCGAGGGCGGAAAGCGTTTTTTTTTTACAAGCACGACAGAAATCCGTATTTTTTTGGTTTAAATTTTTTTTTGATTCTCGGCCGCAGCGAAGAGAATGCATAAAACGTGTCGTTTTAACGACGATGTTCTCGTCTCTTTCCGTAAACGACTTGGGTATGTTTGGAATGCTCCGACTTATAAAATCACCTCAAACGAACGGTCCACGAACTCTGACGGAACTTTGAGGGTTTTTGGAAACGTTACGGTCGTCGTAAAACTAATCAGAAACTATAGAGAAACGTTAATTACGGCAAACGTGTTTTTTTATAGTGATACACTGATTTCATTTGTTGGGCATAACAACCAAAATAGCGATCGGAACAAATTGAAACGTTTGCACGATACACCCGAATAGGTATGATACGAGTTTGTTAAAGGGTTTCAAGTGATTTCGACAATTTTTGAGCTAAGTATACAACTTCGATATTCTCAAAAAATGTATCAGGACGTACACTAGACAATCGGGCTGGCTTGGTATTTTCGACGGCATTGTTTCGTCATCGCTTTCAATAATGCGTTTGAACCACGGTTTTTCGGTCCACCCGAAACGTAGTCCGTCACACACGCGACCGGCGACCAAGAGCGATTTCGGGGGTTCTCTTTTTTTATTATTGTATATAAAATACCGTGCGATTCGATACCGCGCGATGTTAACGGTATGAAATACGGAAATAATCGGTCAATCACGTACGGAAATTCGTGGTTCGAACGTATTATATCCGAAAGGCGTGCATTTTTATTTAAAAATTAGGACACTTTCAGACCACGAACTTCTCGCCAAAGAAGTTGTGAATTCGCGATTCTCGAGTGCGCTGTTCCGCGGGGGGTGGACGCGACGATTTTTTTTTTCGCGGCGTCGTAAACACGGCGATTATCGTCCGCCCCTCGGTAATTTCGTCGTTCGGGGGTGGACAATCACGTCATTTTTCGGGCGAATGGATGTTTTTAAATCGCCGGCGAAATCCGTTCGCGCGAACGTCAAATCATCGTCGTCGACGAATGCGCATTGTCGATTACGGAAAATAAAAACCAACTGTCTCCGTCCGGAGGGCCCGTAACACCTACCTACTTACCTACCTACGCGCGGAGGGATACCGTCAACCGAGTGATAAGTATATATGTATATTATAAAGCTCGGTACACAAATGTAACGTGGTATATACCGCGCTTTGAAAACCGCCGAGACGTGCGTAACCGCGTTTGACAGAACCGAATTAAAGTTAATTTCGGCGACGGTGCTCTGGCTCGGAAAATTCCGCAGTCATTGTCGCGCGCACAACGCATCCCGTCACAAACATTATATACGGGGGGAAAAACGAACATCCGCGGAAAGCCGTGATACCCATACGATAATAACACACACTCCGGGGGAAAATGTGCGGATAGTTTCGTACAAACGCGCAGCTAATTAATCGTGCGCGAACCTCAGTCGGTTCGGGAATTTTTTTTTCAAATTTCTTTTTTTGTTTTTCCGATGAGAAACGGCGTTTAATCGAACACCGGGGCCAACGCAGAACGGTATGTATAGGAACGGCGTCCACGAAACCGCGACCGTGTTGTAATCTAATTTGCCGGTTCATTTGCGAAAATCCACAGGTTACAACCGCGCCCCCGCACGTCCGATATGAACCCGTCGGTCGTTCGGCGGATACGAACTCGCGCAGCAGGTTAGTTTCTGATACGGCGGTTTAAAAAAAATTTTTCATAGAAAATCGTCTCAAAAACCGCGTTTCTCGTTTTTCTCTATTTTGGACTATTTACGGCGAACACGATATATAACACGATCGTGCAGTTCGGTTCAACTGTTGTTGTTGCTTTGAAAATGAAAGACTTTTGAGCTATTTGTACAAACTGGTTTCCTTACGGAGTGAGTTTTGCCGAACGCTAACTTCATGCTCATGCATTATAAGCCTGAATAGTCCGGTAGCCAAAAAGTGTTGTAAAAATAAGAAAAATTAAACCCGAATGCCGTCGTAACGAAGAGTTATATCATAGTGTTCACACAGTTCGTAACCCGGACCATTCATAAATTATTACGATTTCGCAGGAATGATTACAGAGAGTAGACACAGATATACGCTTTATGTGCAGTTTACGCAGCGAACAGCGTAAAAATATTAATTTTCGAAACGTTCTAAAAAAAAAAAAGTGGATATAAAATCTTTATCTCCTCCACAACAATAATAATTATTGTTGTTGTTGTCGGAACGATATCCGCGGATCGCAAATTAAATATAAAAAAAAAAACACACGACGGGCACAAACTGCAGCAGCACTTTTTACGACTCGCATAAATTACAGTAACGAGATAAGGCTTTTGGTGTATTTACTTTTTTTTTCTAAACATATTCTCTTTTTTCCTCCAAACTACCCCTAGCTTTTAAGACTCGCGTCACGATCGCCGAGGCCCGCGAGCACGATAAAACGTTGTACACCTACCCCCGGCGGTGGGTATATATTATACGACCGTTCGGGGATGGGGTTGGAAAAAAATAACGAAACAAATTTGTATAAGGGTCGATCGTGTCTGCTCGAGCAATTAATTCGCGGGTCTCGTACAGCGTCTATAGGTACGCGCGCGAAACGTTTAAACGGCCCGAAGAAACGAAGGGAATTAATTAAGACGATTCGCCGGAACAATGCGCGAGCGCTAATTATATCGTTCGGCGAAGGGGAAAAAAAACAATAAGACCATCTTCCCGAGAATAACAATACACCTAATATAATACAGCGCGTCGCAAAAACGTTTTCCCGCAGAGCACTGACTGCCAGCGCACGGGGAGACGACGAGGACGAAAATAAGGACGCGTCAAACGCCGGGTCTCTCGGCTTCCGGCTGAACCTATTATTATTAAACGCAGCTTAATATGGCGGTCGCTATTCGCACAGTCGGCAGACACACTTCAACAATATTTTGTTTTCACCGACAGCAGCGGGTGTGATGTGTGCGAAATCGCTGTGTTTTTGGACGGTTTTGGCTGTTGATCGCACTATAAACAGGCACCCCGCGCGGTTTTCAGTTAACGAAAGAAAAAAAGAAAGGAAGGACGAGGTGGCAGTGAATTTAAAGTCGGGTGAACAAGTGTCGTTTGACGTAGCGATTATAGGTCATTCGTGTTTCGGAAGTGTTTCGTTTTAAAATTATCGTTAATTAACGTCTGAAAGCGATGATTGTTCGAAATGGTTGCTTTAACAAAAAAAACGGTTCTGAGCGAGCTCCGTTATTTTGTAAAAATATTCCGTGTAAAACCAAAGTTAACGGAACATTATGACCGGTCTTGTTTTTCTGCTGTTCCCGAAAAAATGGTTTTTAGGTTTAGACTGAGTCGCGTAAAGTGTCGCGATAGATGTTAGGCTATATTATCCTGTAACTTCGAGGTCGTCATTTGAGCAAAAAGGACGAATGATAAAATCACGGAATAAACTCAATTGTTTCTTTCGTGCTTTATAAAAACAAAGTTATGATCGTAGAAACCATATTTGTAGAATATTAGTATTCGTAGAAACCCAACCTATCGTATCCAACCCCCAGACACTTTACGCGACTAACGCTAAATCTAAAAACCATTTTTTGGGAAAAACGTGCGGCAGGGGCGTAGCTGTATGCATTGCTTATACACTTTAAATCAAAATAAATTGATCATATATAAAATAATAAATTTTTTTTAATAATCGTATTTTAATTTATTATCTTTATGGTTGTGGTTATCTTTGTATTGTCCGCCGTTTACTAATCTATACGATTATTTTCCGTCGGTCTATTTTCGATCTATTGTTATAATCCGAAATTGCTTACTGTTGTTGCTGTATGGCCTAGTGTTATGAGGGGGTTTGCGTATTAAGTTAGCGTTTGTGTAAGCACATTTGACCATACACGACCGGCAACTGTCCGACCGCGACGATCATACTATAATCGACTTCTTTTTTTTGACATTTGACAAAAATATCACTGCTTCACTACTCTTTCCACTGACGTGTGGTTTTACAAGTAGAGGAAAAACGAGACAGAAATAAAACGGGAGCAACACGACGCCGATAAGAATGGGTCCCGAAATGAAATCATCTCGGGACGTTCGTATCACCGATGAGGTAATTACCGATAGGATAAGGATTTCTACTCGCCGGATTTTTTTACGTTGGTCTAGAACCGGCCACCAAAACATACTACTCCAATCGTTTTTTACACGGGAATTCGTTTCTTTCGAACAATCGGTCGGTCGTGTGTGACATACCGCGGCAGAACGCAAAATGAAAATTCCAACTGCAAAAATCCACGCGTTCTTTGGACGGGAGAGACAGAGGCAAAATACATACGAATAGCGTGTAAAATCGTTGAAGTGTTAAATGTTTTTTTTTTCATCATTTTACTCAGGTACGCTTCAGCCGTGTACACGTTTTTTGCGACACTCTCGTTGTTGTCTCGCGGAGTTTTTCGTTATCTTTTTTTTTTTTTCCATTTTAATCAGTCGGTTCACCGTCGCAAAACGTCGAAGTGCGTGTTGTTTTTTTTAATTTAAAAAAAAATCACGATTTTCGCCACGTTCGGTTGTCTGTATTTGTAAAGGACCGGTAAACATTAATACATATGTATGTATATTATAGTCACGAAACGCAAATATCCCGCGATGTGCTCGATTATTTAAATCCAAACGCGTGTTCGGTGTTGTTGATCCGTTCGGATCTAATATAGTATAATTGAGACGTGAAAATTTCTGTTTGTCAGTCAATATACGGCCGTAATCAAGTGATTCCAATAATCCGCCGTCGTGACTTTTAATATGTTTCGTCATGTCTGCGCAGTGTAACTTTTATTTTCACAAAAACCCATCGATTACGCCAGATTTTAATAGATTTTATTGAGATTAATCTGCGATCAATAAGGTTTGAATTCTCAACCACGTAATGTTGGTCTAAAATCTTGTTTAATTACAAAGTTGTACGTAAACTAATTAACTATGGACGGCAGGAATTTGAGTAGAAATTTTATGATGAATCCTAATGATACCTATAGGTTATACCAATTACAAATAAATATCAATTTTTAGTGAGCGCAAATGGTTAAAAAAAAAAAAAAAAATGGAAATTTTTAGGATACGTATAGATCCTTGATGCCATGATGGCACGGTTTTGTGAGGGTCATTTAAAAGTTGTTTATTAAAATATATGCACGACATTATAGAAATCCCATACGAAAATAAACACTCTGAGTGTAGCTCGGTTTTGCTCCTTAAATGAAATTTGATCATTACAGTATCAAAATTATCACACGTTACACAAATAGGACTAAATAAATAATTCAGAAACTCTTTAGTAACGGATTCAACATTATTTTTTTCCGTGATTAAAATTAAAATTGCTATACAATATTACGACTAAAATTCATTATCATTTTTACCATTCATAAATGATATTTTGTTGATATATATTTATATAGAATACCTAGATAATATTTCCTGAAGTAACATAATTTGTATAAAAATTAATTTATCATACCTATCGTATTTGGATTACTATTGTGTGTATAGCCAAAACATGTTTAAAGCGTTAACCGAGATCCACTCAGAATCCAAATTTTTATAAACGATTGCTTACAAAATTAATTCACGACTTCTACTAGTTCACCTTTGAAAACATTAAACAGTACATCAAACTATACAAGCAAGATAGATATTTCAGGCTTTCTCTATACGCGCCCACTTTCTTTCTTTCCTTGATTAAAATTTACCAACTTTTTTTTTTTTGTAATACATATAAAGGAAAAATGCGATTGATTATTTTGCTGAAATCTGCAAAAAAATATAATATTTGTTATCCTGTTATTGGAACATATTTTTAGTGCGCAGTCAGTAGTATTGGAATGAAGGTTCAAATTTTTTAAAAAGCCCAACTATTTTAGGTATAAGTTTGTATACGTTTTTTCACCGTTGTTCATAAAATTAAGAAATTTATTAAACCTACCACCTAAAAACACAACTAATAAGTTGAAAATTTGCATTTCAGAGGGAATTTCGCTTTAATCGTATCGTAAAAATTAATCGAGGAGTTCTTCTAAACCTTAATTGTACGACAGTTAGGTATGATAAAAAAAAATGTCCCACGTTAAGCTATTTTAGTTGAGTTGATTTATTATTATTTTCCAAAAAAACCAAGTTATTTATTAAGTTAAATATCGAAATACACCAAACGTAATACACATACTATCCGAAATACGAGTAACGGCTAAATTTTGTAGTTTTTAAACGTCAAATCCGTTTAGGTTTTTTGTTTAATTTTTTTTTTTTTCATTCCAAAAAACAACACAACATCGTCTGACGCCAACAAAAAAAAAAGTTTCCTCTGTGCAGCATTCGCGAGGAAAAAAATCAGACCAAAAGTCCTAGTTATTTGTAGTCCGTCAACTCGGCGGAACGTTGCGATTTGATTTTATCGTCCTCGTGCGTGTTTTATACATCGTATCCAGAAACGGCGAGCGTTTTTCTAGGATTTTTCAAAGCGCGAAAAAAAAAAAGAATAAAACGGTTAACCCGAAACACGACCGGGCACGAGGGGCACATAATAATAATGTATGCCGGAGCGTGTGCGCGGCAAGTACCGTTGTGGGGCTTATAAAATATATAAAAAATAAAAACCCTCGGGGGTGCGGTTTATACCGCGTGTCGCCTTCGGGCCGATCGTCGACGAAATCTCGTCCAGATATTATTATTATTCGTTGTTCCGGGCCTGTAGGTCGCGGAGAGGTCCGTTTTCGAACTGATTGCCGACGGAGCCGAACGACGACGGGCGGGCAAAAGAAAATGGAAAACTCCTATATTATGTAGTTCAACAAAATAAAATAAACGCGCAAGGCGAAAAAGTCCCACTCTTCTTTTTTTTTTCCTTCGTCACAATAATAATAACAATATAGTAACAATGATGATAACAAAAATAATACAAAATATTTCCTGCGAGATCCGACGACGGCCGTATACGTCTCGTCGTAATTTGCGACGTTTCCCGGGGACGTTTCGGTGCAAAATGAATTTCCGCGATACGCTTCCCTCGCATCTCGAGCTGACCGTTCAAACGACACTCGAAATTTATGGTAATTGTCCGCTTTTTTTTTTTTCCGTTCCTCGGTAGTTCTACATTATTCGGAAGTGCGTTTCGTCGCCACGCGAGCGAATTTCGTTTTTATATTTTCCTTACCCCGGACGATTTGTTTTGGAGTTTAAAATACCGAGCGCGGCGATGAAACACACAAGAACAAAAAAGAAAGAGACTAAATTTGATGTCGGGCGAGTTGTCGTTTGGCGTAGCGATTACGCTTTGGAGTGGGTCACTCCTCCAGGTAGGTAGAATTCGCATGCTTCGGTTCAAACTTGTTGTTTAGTGTCCGAAAGAAACGATAAATCAACGCGTTCGTAAAAAAAAAGTTTGTAATGTATATAAATAGTTGTACGATCCGCGTAAAAACCAATTTTAACAGAACATATCTGCTATATATTATTGAACGACCTGTGTTGCCTGAAATATGGCTTATTTGGGTGATCGATACGCCAAAAATACTCTCAGCCGACCATTGTTTTCCGTTCTTTCTTCCTTTATTTATTTATTTTTTTTTTTTTATGCAATACTACATTTACTGAGTTATGTTACATGAGGTACCTCACTCCATATTTTGTGCTATAATAACCTCCTATTACCTAAAAACACCAATTCGAATCTGGTGATACTTCATTATTCGACGTTTTCGGCAAATAACTCTTAAACCAATCAATATGCAAATTATTGAAAAACGTTTCAAATAAATGATTCGTAAAAATTCAAAATTGTTTGTGGTACTTATATTCAACGTAAAGATCGGTGGTACCCGTAAAAGTGATTACAGATGTCGATATTTTTAACCGTTCATTGAAAATAGTCGAAATATTTTTGGGGTTTAGGACATGACTCGAAAACAAAAAGTTTTAAGTAAGATTCAATCTAAGTAAATTTTTTACACTTTTTCGCGCTATGACGTTTTTCGATTGCAAGCGCCCTCTGGTCGTCAAAGTGTAGGTACACGGAATAAAAAAATCATCGTAAGAACGATACATTCTTGGCCGCGCTCAATATCTAAAAACAATATAAAAATTAATGTTTTTTTTTATTTTATTGGCTCTCTATAAAATCGTTTTAGTATCGGCACATTCCAAACAAAACTTTTCTTTCGTTATCTAGTTGAAAAAGTCAAAAAAGTCTGCTTATACAATTTTAGTTGACAGACGTTTTTACGTTGTCCTCCGTTTCATTCAATGTTACGTTATATTTTATTTCCGATGGAAAAATGTGTTTCAAAAACGCCTCCGCTACGGTTATTTTAGATTTATCGAACGTAAAATAGTGAACAAAAAAATTTTTTTTATTTCTCATTCGCCCGTAGGCCGTAAAGTCGTTGTATTTATTTTTTTAATAGATGCATTTTGCTCGAGTTAATCGTCTTTACTCGCTTAACCTGGCAATCCAAATAGTTATACAAATAAGTTAAAAAAAAAAAAAAATCATTAATTTGCGCGGCGCGGCATGCGTGCGAACGCACACGAAGTCACACTACTGTGTAGGATGTTTGTCGGCTCTCTCTCCGACATTTCGAGGGGTGAAAAACACCGTTTTCCATCGCCCTACCCTCCGTCCCATTTTCGCATTTCCAAACGACGTCCACGCGTGTAACACACCCTGGTATCTACAACACCCACCACCTTCCACCGTAAGGGTGGCAGTCGTGATCCGGTCGTTGCTGCGATCCGTTCACACTCCAGTGCTCTCCGCAGATGCAGTAAGCTCACAACTCTCATTCCGCAGACTGTGACGAGCCGTATACGGATAACAAAACGATTACGGTATATCCTGCAGTTGAAGATACAAAGAAAAAAAAAGCGTTTATCTCGAGAAAAGATGAAATGCACGATTATTTTCACTGAGGCAAACAAATGGAGCTTAATAATTTATTTAAAACAATTTGTTTGTTGGCGTCTAAACCGTACTTACAAGATACGAAGGTTAAGTTAGATGTACATACATAAACGTGCCGCGATTCGTGTTAATTGAAAATTAAAAAATTATATCTCTCACGTCACTCGCCCGATTTTTAACCGAGATCATACTTTCGAAATTGAAGGTATAACAACAATATATATATATTTACGAGCAAAAATTTACATTCATAAAAGTTTTCATTACAAATGTATTAAAATGTTTGTTCAGTAATAGATTTGTGTTACCTTTAAAGATTTTTCATTTTTTTTTTGGCAATTACCATTAATTTCAGTTGACTTTTTGTATTAATACTTTTTTCTTACGCTGATGATCGACACGTCCGGTAAAACAAATCAAAAAGCGCTCGACAAATTGAACCACTAGTTTTTATATTTTTATTTGTAAAACTATAGACAATTTTGAATTTAATGGCGCATTTTTAAAACGGATAAATTCTCATATGATAATTTGTTCTCAAATCATTAAGTTCTGAGTTAAGTTTGTGTTCGCTAACTATCTAGTGTTATACTATGTTCTTAAAAATTGTAATTTCTTGGCCAATAAATATTATTATTAATATTCTCTGTTTTCTTAACTGACATTAATGTCCACTCCGGGGTACCACAAAGATTTAATTTAGATCCTTTATTTTTTCTTGTGTTTATAAATGACTCGCGTAATATCCTTTACACCCACATAAACGTTCTTATGTTTGCTGATAATACTAAAATATCTTCAGTAAAAAACACTCACATAGTGACGATATATAATAGATTGCAATTGAACTTGGATAATTTAAATGATTAAAAATATATAACTTTTAACGTAGAAAAATGCCAAGTTATTATTCCCGGAAAAAATAAACAAAAATATTCGACTATAAAATGGGCAACAATATTTTACGCAGAGTGAATTTCATAAAAGACTCAGAAACTAAAAAGATATCTTGTCTCTTAATCTATATTAAGATATCTTTTTCTCGACAAAACAATCCATCTACGAGTAAAGCTTAAAAAAAATCCATGGTTTTTAAATAAAGCTAGTTAAAAAATACGAACTTTAAAATAGCTAATGTCTTCTCTTGTTAGATCAAAGCTCGAGTTAGGTCTCCTCATTATGCAGTTTTTATTATTCCATTAAATTGCTCCGTTCGACTTAAAATTTATATATTATTTCAATAAAAAGGGCTTAATGAGTTTAACGATGACATTTCAATCGATACGATCATTTTTAAGAAAGTCGTGAAACTTTTTGAAATTTTTGAATTTGTTATTTTACGCGGTTATTATTCCATAAAACCTCTAGTTCTAATGTTTAAGTCTCGAAACACAATCTAAACAAGGTGGTTTTACACATGCGGTTGAGAAATTTAGAAAATTCGTTCGCACAATTTCGGTTTATAGACTACTAAAGTAAAGTTTTATCGTTAATTTTGTTTTTACCAGGACGTATACTTGAACTACTAGACAACTGAGCTTGCTCAGAATCGTATTTTCGAAGGCAATGGTTAATGGCCTTCGGGTATCAAATAATGCGATTAAACCAAAACTTCTAAACCAGTGATCGAAACTCCGTCAAACTACCCACGTGACCTAGAGTTTTTTTTTAAATTTTTCTCTAAAAATCGCTCGACCAATCGCGTCGGGCTATCGAACTTTTTTGCCTCGCGCGGGGGCGACACCACTGCGAAACTCCGGGCGCGCGCGCCCACACGTGACGCCACTGCAGTCGCCGCCGCCGCCGCTCGGCTATATAATATTGCTGCGACGTCACGTCTGCCTAAACAGTGCAGCGCAGACGACTTTGCGGGGTCTTTGTGCTCGGAACTTTTTCAATTATTATTATTATTATTATTGTTATATTGTTCTCGGTCCGGGAAGCGAGTGAGAAAATAGTGAAATAATAATAATAAAAATAGAAGAAAAAAATACCGATTGATCGCACGTGCTTCCGGCACGCACGACGACCGGGCGAAGGCGAAAAAATATTGGCTCGAGCGCAGGAGGGTGAGACGCGATAATATCGTTGTTACTGTTATTATCTATATATTATAAGTATACGTGTAACGATATAGGATTATGTTATTGCGAACGGAAATTTCTCATGTAGTCGGACGACAAAATACATCTAACGCGAAAAGTTTTCGACGAACGATCGACGTAATAATGATATGTACCTACAGCGCGTTGTGTTATCGATACCGTTACGCGGAACGGCGAGAACGAGCCGACGAAAAAATGCTTAAACTTATACGCGATTAGAAACGAATTATAAATGAAAAAAAAAGTTGAAAATAAATGGAGTAAATTTGAGGTCGAATGACAGTAGTTACGGTTAGGCGTGTAGCGATTACGCTTTTGGAGAGGACCCAAAGGTGGACAGACCTAGTTCGAGACATACTAGTTAAACTGAAGTTAAGTTAAAAAGTTGATTAACTTATTTTTTTTTAACTCGACTAGTTGATTATTTTTGTTTTTTACTTGCTCAGTTGGTATTGCATCACTTCAGCATTTTATGTTTCATCGCGATTGTGGCAAAGTCTAGTTTATTTTTTTTTTTCGTTATCAAGTGGAACCAACAACCAAAACTAAGTCAGTGAGATTTTTTTTTAAATTTTATCATTTATTTTTTTAACTATACAAGTTGAAAATACTATAGATTAGGCGTTTTGCGATTGGTGAAAATGTTATCAAAAACAAAAATAATTACCTTTTTTTTAACCGAGTAAAGTTCATTTAATTTTCTATCTTCATTTTTAACTCATCTAGTAATTTTTATCCGTTGTAAACTTTAAACTTTTAACTGAAGGCATTTTAATTGTATTGACTTAACTTAACGCAGTTAATTTTTTCCATTAACTCGCCCAATTTTGGGTAGGCCAATTATGTTACAGAAGTTTTAGTCCGAACTTATTGTCTAAACGCTACGATAAATCATTGTATTTGATTCTGAGCGAGCTCAGTTATCTTATGTATACGTAATGGGTTAAAACCAAATTTAACAAAAATATTAGGTATACAAAACTACCTATATTATCTGTATATTAATTTTTTTAGGTAATCGTTGTGCCAAAATTGCTTCTCACTCGGTCTCAAATTTACTCCCTTTCTTTCTTTTTTGTATGCAATACTGCGTTTACCATTTTACGTTATATAAGGTACAATACTCGCCTCTCCGTCGGGGTTTTTAGTCTAAATTTTTGTGATTTCGGTTCATCAAAACTTGCTAATTATATAAAATATAATCATAATTAAGGAAAGGACACACTTTTTCCGAGTTCAAAAAATGAGCGCGTGCTTAATCATTACCGTAATTATAAGTTATGTTTTTTTTTTTTTGAGAATTTAGTCAAAAAATTTTTCGAGAGTGCGGAAGTAATTTGCATTTTAACCCGTTTCATACCGATTCCGCTAATGTCCCTGTTTCTATTCGAGAAACGTAATGCATAAATTTTGATTATACGATTGATCGAAATTTTTTAAACTTATAATTTTGTTTATGAGTAAAAATTACAGAAATAGCAAAAAAATACATATTGAATAATTCAGTATAGTTTAAACCTCGATCGCATGATCACGTGTAGGTATTATTGAATTATAGTTTTATACTAAGTTTGATCTTTAAACACAAAAAAAAAAAATTTAAAATAAAAATTATTTCAACCAACAAAATTTTGATTTTTTAACGAATACGAATTACCTGGTACACCGACTAAAGATATGTTTTGTAACACCACTTAGATCGTATACATTCCAAATTGTGTGAAGTTTTTATATTTGTATCCAGTAAATAGTAAGAATTTTTTTTTTTTATTAGTAGCCTAATTTTGAAGGCCATAGTTTTTAATATTTTGTTAGTATTTTACTTTATGTTATTAATAATCGTTCTAATATTCACCGGTATAATGATTCAACAATTCGAGCTCCGTTCAGTTAATTTTGATATTTATTTGTGAACACAATCTATCGAATTGTACTTGGAAAAAAAATGATACTAAGCGAAAAAAATTATATTTTTCAACAAACATTTTTAACAATAAAGAACACGGTATAATAATAATAAGATTCGAATCGATTGACAGTTATTTAAGACAAGTTTTGTTTTCACTTTTGATTGTATGATTTAAAAAAAGGAATTCTGTGACCAATAGTCATATTTATGTACTTAATAAGCTTGTGCACACGTTTCATACATTTGTATAATTAAGGTGATTTTTTTTTTCTTAAATCGACTATTACTTTCATGTATTTCTCCTCCAAAGAACAACTTCCGTTTAATTTACCGTGCTGTTTACTATAGTAAAGAATAGAAGTGGCACTTTATCTGTGAATAAGGTAGAAAAAAAAAAAAAGTTACAAACAATATGATTTGTGTTTTCAACGATCAAAATTTAATAACGATATTCGTTTTTCGAGTGTACTCAAAGCTTATTGCGTTTCCGGTCGTCGTTTTTTTCGACCTTTCACTTTTTACGCGTCTAATTTTTCTTTTTCAACTTTTTTTCAAAATGGAACCCGAACCGGCAACCGTATCGTCACAACGATAATTTGCATGCTGGGATTTCTCCATCTACCTTTGTGTGTCGTTCCGTGTTATTATTTATATTTATTTGTTTGTTTTATGATAACTTTTGTTTTACGAACATTACGCTTTCGAGATGTCCCGTAGAGATAACGGCAAAAAAAAAAAATAAATAAATAAACCTCTTCCTCATAAAAAAGTACTCTCTGGTGTGTATTTTATATCGCAACTCCGCTATCATTCCGGCCACGTTGGATAAATTAGTTTCGAGTTCCTTAAAACTGTAGTGAAGTGATGCCGTGTTACTTATGTTTTATCCGTTACACAGTCGTTGCATAAGACCATGATAAAAAAATTTATAAAAAAAAAAAAAAAAATTAAAGCAAATTTGCCACTGGAATGACTTCGCTAATTCTGTACAAATGTAGTCAAAGATATGCGACTTTGTAGAGTAAAATACACTACAAAATGAAAATTTTTAAGGTATCTTTTGAGCTATTGTACATATGCTTAAAACTGTTTGACTACCTATTAAAATTTAATATAGCACGTAGATATTCGAAGTAAATTGGAACATTTTTTGAAGGAACTCTCGCCAAAAATATACAATGGAAATAACGATTTAGTCTGTTCACTAAAGTAAAAATATTGGTCATAAATTTTGAAAAATGTGCACAAAGGTTTCGAGACAAAAATATGAAAATTACACGTTTTAACTAACGAAACCAGCAAAATATTTATAATAATTTCAAATTATATTCTGTTTAAAAATAGTTTGGGCCATGTTTTATTACTGTTATGACTAATATATTCTACCTCATCAACTCCTTCATCATCACTGCCACCGATTTCGTCAAACTCAGTATTTTCATTATCAATATTTTCGATAAGTAAACGAATTTGATCGTCGTCCATTCTAATGAAAAAATAATACAATGTAAAACAACTACTTATATTGAAAATATAGTGAGACTAAAACAAATAGATTACCTGGTAAAAATAAAATGTAACGATAGGTAGGTACTTACATTTATAAATGTTTTATCTGAATGTGTATTATACTCGTAGTTACACACAGTACGGCGAACTAAAGGTCAACTAACAACAATCTTGCCAGTCTCGATGAAAATAAAATATTCGTTTACGTTTTATCGATAGGAAATAACGTCTTGTCGGCGATAAGAGAGTCTAAAAAATAACCCGTAATTGAGTTTTCATAAAATTAAATTGTGTATAAACGTCACAGTATAACACGCACACGGTCTTTTAGTCCGTATATTAATAGGTAATGAACATTGATAGTACAGGCGTCAAATCGTATTCAGTTGTATCTAATGTTAGTTTGTTTATCACCTAATTAGAGAAGGTACCTAGATTGGGTTAATATTTCGTATTTTTGAAACGATGAACAAAATTCTAAAAGTCTTTTCGACCGTGAAGCGTGTGCTCTAGGGTTAAGGAATTCTCATTATTTTGTTTTTCATCCATAACTCAAATGAAAATGCGATATTGAAAAATAAGCATTTACCAAATTATCATTTTGGGCCAACCATCATAACCACTATCTATGGACCCATCATAATACTGTGCTAAGGTCACAGCTATTTTATCAATTTACAAAGAAAAAAAAAAAAACAAAACTCCATTGTCAACACATTTCGTTCCACTCACAAGGTCTAAAACAGAAACAGTTTCTACAATAATATTTATGTTCTGTAATATTGTATGAACAATTTTAAATGGTTTTCAATTATTATGAAATCAACGATTTATTTGGTTTAATTATATAGAAAACTTAACAAAGCCGAGCGTTTCGTAAAAAAAATGTAAAATATAGTCTGATATTTTTTCAGCTTTAACACTTGTGTTTGATCCAAAAAACCTGACTAAACGGTAATCGTTTTAGAGTTGATTTACGTATTATTATAATTTTATTCGGCTTTTCCAGAATAAAAAAAAGGCCACGTTTATGTTTTTATTACGAGCGTTATAATGTTATGCAAAAGTCAGAAATCATGGTTAAGTGCACTCGGTTACAAATTATCATATTTTATTTGAAAATATGGCTGTTTGAGTTTTTCCATTAATGGGGATTTCGAGCTAAAGGAAACAAGAGGTGATCCGTTAATTTATTTATAAATATAACGCAAACGTGGGTAAAAACCAATTTGTTTCGCGTCCGTGCATTTCGTTACGAGAATAAATAAAATTTTTTTGTCGTCATTACGTGATTTTTCGAACATCAATCCGTCGGACGTTCGTTTCTGGGTAGAACTTTATCGTTCCACAGTTTCGCGTCGATGATATTTAAATTAAAATAATTTTGATCGGAGCCGTGTGACGGACACCTGTTTTATCGTCGCGTTGAACAATTTTTAAATTTTCAAATTTGAGCTTACGATGTTTATTTCAACTTGACCCGTGTAATGGTTTACCGGGTTTTTTTTTTTTTTTTTTAAAAGTGTCAATAATCGATGACATTTTTTTTATCATTTTTATTAAGATACGATAGTTCGGTGTGTAGACAAACTGACTAAATTTAAGTTTATTTATATTTGTTTTCAACAAACGTTATTTTTGTATAAAATGTTTATCGTTAACAGTTTTTTTTTCTGTCCTGTATCTGTAGGAGAAAATGGAATACGCGAGTCGAAAATTTCAACTTTTCATTTAATAATTGTAGATTATTTGGAAATCAATTTTTTTATACTCATAACTTTAGTTGGTTTGTTCAAGGTTATTATGATTGATATTTTAAAGACAAAACATAAAAATGATTTAGATGTAGGTACTTAAATATCATTTGGATTTTTTACAAAAATGTTAAACTCGACTTGACTGATTTTGACCTATCATATTCTTACTAAAAATTACTCTAACCTAAAAATATGTTTACATTCACTCAGCTTTATATTTTGTTTCCAAACTAAAACGTAATGAAGTTTTCTCAGTAATGTCATATTATAATATGTCAATAAAACATCACATGTTTATGACATATGCGAGTCTTTTTTTCCTTGAATGATAGTTTCGACTTGTACATTTCGTATCCGTACAGTGTTCTCGATAGAGGGTTCGGTCGAATTTCACAATATAAACTGTACGTTTTAATAAAATTCAGACGAGAGTGCGTGTTTTTTTATTACTGTAAGTATTTCTCGTGTAATGAGATTCGTAAGAAATAAAACTTAACCTATGGGCTATAACTTAATTCATATATGAGTGCTTTAACTCCGGCTGTATGTTTATCCCGTTTATCTATATCATTATAATAATTACATAGCGACATAATAGTTGACGTATGTTGACTTAATTCCTACTATGGACCGAACATATTTTAAATTGATTTTTTTTTTACTGAAACGGTTCGTCTCGTCTTTAATCGATTGAATCAAATTTTTATAATCGAAACCATAGAACTCGCAAGTCGACTAGCTAAACTCTAAAACGCACCTAAACATTTGTTTCGAACTAGCTCGTAAATGTCATAACCCATTAGTTATAGTAAAAGCAGTTTGCGTTTAAACCGTCTGGATAAAAAAAAAAACATTTTTCTAAACCGCGATCGGAAAAAACTCTTGACTATTATTTGATCGTTTTGATTGAGCAAGGCGAGTAGTAATTATTATAGCTAAATTACCGCGACGAAACGAATGATTCAGAGGACTTTCGAAAATTCCCGCGGTTAGTGCGAGGTACCCCGTGTGGTTGGGACGAAATTTATTATAATTTGACGTTAAAACGGCCGTTGCGTTTTTAACAACGCCATTAATTTACCGAATCTCGGCCGACCCCTGGACGGTTGAAACGGTCGGGTCGGGTCGGTGGTGGCAGCGGGGAAACATTTGAAGCGCCGAAAACCTCTAAACCCGGACAAATTAATTATTAAAATAACGACGCGAAGTGGGCATTTAAAACCGAGCAGGTAGGTTTTATAATCACTCGCGTGACGTGTCACGTACCCCGCCCATTCGACCGCTCAAATTTTGGCGCCGAGTCACGAAAAGTTTTGAAAAAGATTTCGGTCGGTTCACGAACAGTAATGAAAAAAAAAAAAATTCGTAAAACTTCGTGGAGCGATAATTATACAAACGTTTTGTAGATATTATTCAACCCCAAAATCGAGTGAAGTTTATTGTTAAACCTGCACTGTATGAGGATGGAAATTTCATAGCGAGAAAATAGTGTGTACGAGAAAAAAAAGAAATTGAACATCAACCGATGATAAGACGCTAGTTCTTCGTAATAATTTTGTTTTTAGCGTAGGTTTTACGAATAATTTTTAAATTCTTTCAGCGCTCGGAAATAACGTAAACTTTAATATTTTATTTACCGTTTTACATAAAACATTCCTCGAACAAAACTCCAATTGTCACCATTTTAATGGAAACGAATAAACTTTTGGTCGGAATAAGATTTTTTTTGTACAAACAATATTTTTCTCAGATCGTATATATTCAGTAAAATTGTTTGAGAAATACATAGAAACTCATTGTTATTTAATAATATTTTTTTCTAATACATTAATATAGGCACCACCGTGTTAACCTCCTCGGTTCTCGAATGTTAAATCACTCGTTAACTATGTTTTGTAGGAAGATACTCGTGTCTGCTATTCATTTGACCGTTATACGTTCAAAAATATTTTATACAAAAAATATGTTTTATAATTTGTCTTTTTCAAAAATGACGATTGAAGTGTGATCACGCAGTGCCCGAACAGTCGCTATTGGCCTTTCATAATATTGTTCTTGTAAAATGCTTTTAAAAGCCTCCTAGATTCTTCGCTCCGTTAATCGATCCACGACGACGTAAATAAACTTTGAAAACGAAAACTGGTGACTACAATGGCAACGATAAGACATACCAAGGTTGCCAACAACTCTCAAGAAAAACGCCATGAGATTCGAATCCGAACCAACTTCTGAAACACCCTTTATTACAAACGGCGTTGTTTCCCGATGCGTAGGGGCGTTTTTGTCCGATGATATTACATTTTATTACGTCCTATTTTATTTCCAAGCGAATTCTCGAGACCGTATTGCGTTAGTATGAAAACGATTTTTATCGTACGGTAGTAATAAACACACGCGACACCGGACACGATCTAGATGAATATTGGTTATTAGTTTAATTAACCTCGTCGTATATAATAATATATATAATATGTATACATATTTATCTAGAACACGTCACGAAATTGCTTTTGTACTCCCACAGGATATCGTGTGAAAATTCCCCTCGCCAAAATGAATTACACGGGTGACGAAACGGGAATTTTTCCCAGTTCCGTCAAAACACGCCCTCGTGACGAATTTTTCGTTACCGCTCACACCCGAACAATAATTACACGAATTTCTTCGGAAAAAATGTCAAAAAAATTGCAATCACTAAATTTTTTTTTACTAACCATAACTTTATGTTATTATAATATAATGTTTGTGTATTAGTACTTTTTGTTTCGTTTTAATTATTTATATTACGAGTACAATATTATGTTTCGTTATTTGATCATCTTATTGTTCTTCAAATACAACAGTATTTTTTCATCTGATGTTATAAAATATTATAAATTGCATATTTAAAAAAAAAAAAAAACATAATAAATATACAATTTATATTTTATAACATGATGACGTGATACATTGTTTTAAAGATAATTTTTTGGACCTAAATATTATGCCATATGACTGCATTTAAGAAAGAAACGTTAAAAACATATGTAAAATAACAAACTGATATCTTGTGAGAGGAAGACTCATTTTTATTCTTTATTTGAACCAAATGGTCCTGAATTGTTTCTATATTACATTTAACCAAAATTTAATTCGTTTTGGCCGAGTGGATCGATGAATTATGAAATTTTGTTTCGATGTATATTCAAAATTCAGCATGGGTTGTAGGGCTACCGTTCCTGAGGGACGTGAAACACAAGCAGTATAATAATATTGTATCATGTTTTCCTCTTCGGTAATATGCATAAAACGCACACATATCCAAAGTTGAGGAATTTATCATTAAATATTCACAAAAATTACAAAATTTTAAGCAATATTCTTTGTTTTTTGTCTACATTTTCTGGCCGTGACTGTCCAGTAGTCGACGTTACTGCCCACCTCGGAACATTAAATATAAAACAATTAGAGGCGGTCGTTAACGTTTACCACCGTGCAATATAAACGGAACAATTCGGTGGCTAATATTGTAAACCACCTTGCCTCAAAGTATGTTATCCGCTCAAACAAACCACAATATACCACATAGTTTCGGCCACTCTAAGGTCAAGCGCGTGCTGCTCGCATTTAATTCGAAAACGTATCCGTAAAATTAAATTGTTCATTCGGTCTGCCTATTTGTATTTAACGTGCCATTCCATTTAGATAATTATTTTCTTATGCTTGTGACTTAATTATTACGTTTTGTCGACGAAAAAACACAAATATTTACGTAACTAACGTAAATGTTTGTGGTTTTCATAAAAATTCAAAATCGTTACCACGGGTCTGACGTAGTGTTTTACCACCAGTATTCCGTGTTGAGTATTTATAAACGAGTAGAAATGTTTTATATAAATACTTTGAATACCAAACGTGCGAGAGTTGTAAGACTATACCGTTAGTTTTTGATATTTAGACAAAATCAAAACGAAAAGACAAAAGTAATGACAATCAGCGGTGACGAAATAGAAGAGGTAGGAAGCTATTTAAATATCTAATATCCTTTGTGAAATGGGCAAACGAGAGCTTTATTATAGATATGAAATTATATATAGGACTATGTGCGGTTGGATGAAATGGAGAGCGATGTCCGTTGTTTTACGAGATAAATGAATTCCGAAATTGAGTAAAAGTTAGGTAACATTTACATGAGTGTGGTGTACCGACCATGTAATATGGTTCGGAGTGTCGAGCGGTCGATAGGTGAATGAAACAGACTATGAGTGTGGTGGAAATTAGAATGCTCAGATGGATTGGTTAAATTGGTTTCGCCCCGATAGCCCATAAGATGAGAGAAAAAAGATTTAGATGTTATGCGATGAGGAGAGAGGAAACTCAAGCAGCAAGAAATTAACGAAAATGAATGTTGAAGGGAAAAGAGATAGAGGAAGACGGAAGAAGTGACGGATGGAAACGAATAAAAATGACACGAGGTCTGTTAGTGTGTATGTGCGCGTGTTTGTGTTGGTAAGGTGAATGTTCGTGACAAGTGAGTTATAGGAGAAGGGTGGTCGACCTAAATTATGTTCGGTTGAGAGGCGAAGAAGAATAAAAAGAAGAGGAATTAAACAAAAAATGAAAAATTTAATTTGGGAAATTACTGTAGAAATATATGTTTATTGACGATTGAAATTAAAACAAAATCGTACCAATCTATTGGCGGTAAACATTTTTTCAGTGTTTGTTTCGGAAATGCATTTGTCTTCTTTCGCTTTATCCATACGATATTATTGCTATAGACGGATGAAAAATTGTTATTTACTCTAGAAGAATCTTCGGACGGAAACGTTAGTTTTTGTCTATAGACACTATGAAGATAAAAATAACACGAATGAATAAAGAAATACATTTCCATATTATGAATTATCTCGGTAAATCATCTAGTTAATGGTGTGTCAACAGTACGTCGGTACCTTGTAAGACCAATGTGGATGGATACACATCGTATGAAACTATAAGTGCTGTTTCACTACTTTTAAAACAATTTGATCGATTCTAATATATGGGGGTTAGCTAGTTTACGGTGCTAGTTACGTTTTTTTTTTTTTACATCTGAAGGCGTGTAACCCAAAACAAAAAATCGCGAATTTAGCAGTTGTGAAGGGACGGATCGACCTTGTGCAACTTTTTTCGACTAATTTACGCTTTTCGTGCAGTAGATACCTCTTGTTTCGATTATTGATACGATACTATGCGTATAGCGTGTTGAAAGGAAAATAGACGAGCAACAAAAAAAAAACGGAACAAACGGGGTCCGTGTCAACGCTTTCGGATATACTCATTTCCGCGGTATAATACGTGTCTGGCACAGAAAGGTCCCGCGACACGTGTAAGCTCTCGAAAATGATAATATTTCATTCTCCGACAGTTTATTATATATATTATATATCGTACGCGTCATTCAATGGGCCGTCTTTGGACGCGTCGAACACTTAATGCGCGCTCGCGGCGACTTTCGAAGAAGCCACTCTCTATTCGATCGATCGCCATATTGTTATGAACTCCGAGCGATCACGTTATGTGTTATATTAATACAGGTTATTTTAGATTCCGAGTGAAACGAAGTCGTTTTTTTTATATTTTACCACTAATCTCGATAAATTCTTCAATAATGGTCCAATTTTTACGTCAGTACCTCTAATAATAGGTATAAAAACACAGGTGGTACTCTGAGGGGTCGTCGACTCGAGAGTCTGTAAAATTTAAAAGTTACAATAAAAAAACCGAGCATATTAACTGAAGGAAAAAACGTTAAAAACTACGGCAAACGTGTTTTTGATATAATCGATTCTTAGCCACGATTTCCACGATAATGATCAGAATAAGCTGAAACATTCATATACTTAAAATTTGTGTTAAACAGGTCTGATTCAAATTTCAAGAAAACTCGAAAATTGTTCAACTAAGTATAGAACTTATAATTTTCGAAAATATCAATTTATTTTTTTTTAATTTTTGTTCTAAAAAAAATTTAATTTTCCACAAAAAGTTTTGAAAATTTAATACAAGGTTTTAGACATGTGCTACTAAAAATTTCTAAAATACGAAATCACAATTGTTATATTTAGTTATTTAAAGTTTGAAAATGTTCGAAAATTTTATGACCAATGACTATTTTTGGAAAAAAAATTTAACTCACATACATTTGATATTAGAGACTTGAAAATTTAACACGTTATGTAAAACAAAATTCACAAAATTCACGAAAAAGTAACAAATAACATAAACATTTTCTTTTGTACAATTGTTTGTCCCGGATCATTAACAACAGAAATTAAACCTAAGCTAAGCCATTTAAAATAATCTATAATTTCATCGGAGAAGAATAATATAAGTTAAAAGTTAAGTTCATAGTTGACTAGAAGCAGTCCGTTAAAATTAAAACTGACTGAAATTATAATTCGACTTTATAATCTTTTTAGTACCTCAGACTTGATAGTAACTGTTGTGATTCTGCGAAATAATTAACTTTGATAAAAATTATGGCGATTCGGCAAATAAATCTAGAGAAATTCCAACACTGACGTTGACGCTTGTACGTAATACTATATTAAACTAAGGAATAGTGTTGTTGCTACGAGAGTTGTACGAAGGATCAGCAGTTCGGGAAATAAATTTAGACAAAATTAAACGAAATTTAAAAACGATATTTTCCCGTGTAAAAAAAATTAAAAAAAAATACCTATAAATATAGATATTATATCATTATGATTAATATTTTCGTATTTCAGTCATATAATATTGTAAAAAATACGTCCGGTCGAAACTCGTGGTAAATAAAACGACAACATATGTCTACACCGCGTAAAATAAATCGCGAATCCAGAAAATCGGCATTTTTTTTTTTTCTTCTTATCCCTCAACTCGTTTCGAAAACAAAACGTTACGAAGGAGATTTATCAGGGAGAGAGTAAAAAAATAAAAAATGCTCCACCGTTTATCCGATCCGATCAAAACTTTAAATGTCCCCCGGCTTACACACGCAGACATTCTCTGTCAGTTTTTTTTTGGTGTTTTATCGATGGTTTCCTTGACGTTTCCGGCAATCCAGCGATGAAATTATTTGAGTTATGGCGTGCGATGGCTCGACGGAGAAAGATTTCCTTTAAAACCGTCACATCTCGTCCGCGTCTTCGGTCTCGGGCGTAAAAAAATTAATTTTTTTTTATCACACGTTTATTTTGCATTCGAGCGTAAATTCCGTTCGTTTAGTACGGTACATAATTGCTGTTAAGTAAAAATTTACTCTTTCTAGTTGTATATTTTTACTCGCGGAATGTACTGATTCGATTTACTCGGGAAACGGGTTTTAAAAGTACGTCGAGTAGTTATTGCACTCGAATATTTTAGTGAAAACAATATCAACTGTTAATATCGCAACGAAACTGTATAAAATTTTTTTGTACTCGAAAATTGTATTCCGAGTATTCCATGAGTTGAGCCAAAATAAATCGTAAAAGCGTATTTGAATTCACCGAGAGGTTTTTTCTACATCTTTATTTTCAATTCATTAATATAAATACAACCAATTAGAAAATAATCGTGAACACTAAAAAAAAAAAAAAGTTGTAACTGTAAAATAATAAAATGTTTTCAACATTTATTACGAAAAATGTACGATTCGCGATGGAAAAAAGACCTTCTCTCCGTTAGCTAAAATCTGTTATCAGACGTATTTTCGGTTCGCCGCGCGGTCGTACTAAATCTAATGCGAAACTAATACTTGTTCAAATGCGTATATAACAATACGAGTTCTAATGGATAAAATACTAGTGTAGAATTTATGCTCGCGAGTTGTAAGGTACGTTTCGAAGTTATAAATTATTTTACCACGGAAACAAATCCAATTTTGAATATTTCGTTTGAACACTTCGCGAAGGAAGAGCGTGTCAAGTTTGAAACGTTTTAAAACGCGAAAAGTTCAAACGGAGCGTTCGTAATTTATAATAATTGTTACAACGTTGAACTATTTAGATCAGACCTCAGTAATTTTGTAGAGTCACAATCGTCGATTTTCGCGATTGGCATTTTTTTGTACATGACGATATTGGTTTTGCGTTTCGCGTGCTTTTATTAAGTCAGTTTTAACTGCCCGAACGGCTTTACTACCTTTGTACATAATAAAATGCTTAATAATATGGCTGTAAACCGGATAAAGTTTGTATTCGATCGTTCCCTAAACGACTTGAAATGTCGGTATGGAAACAATTTTTATTTTCCCATAATTTTTGACGCGATGTATGTACTTACACGCGTTTTTTACTCCAACAGTTTTTATATTTTTCTTCTCGGTTTTCGGGGTAAAACTCAAAAAAAAGGCTTCAAACATACAGAAATCGCCTGAAACCTTTTAGAAACGTTAATACTGATTTCGTACATCGTTCTATCTACGAGAAGAGTTGTCGACAGAGAGAGAAAAAAAACAATTCATTTCCCGCCGCGCTCGGACTCGAAAAACTATTTTCGGCCAACGTTCCTCAGACAATATCAAAACAACATCGGATTTGAATACTAAGTCGTACCTGACTATTGATGTTGTGTACGATTTTTACTTTTTACACGTTTCGCGCGTCCGATCGAATTACATATTAATCGTAATAAACGGAAATCTAGAAAAATTGTTGGGGAAAAAAAAAAAGAAATTATAATAACGGCGAGCGCGTAATCCACTACTCTCTGTATAGTACGACCATGCCGTATTACAACGACGACGCGTGTTCGCAAAATTACAATGTCGCGTAAGTATCGCGCGAGTTCAACGCAAAAAGTGAACTCGCGGTTATTGTACGAGAACGAGTACAACAGCTCTCGGTGCGGGTTTTTCACGGGTCATTTCCGAAAACCGCGGACCGGAGCGAATACGAAATATCGCATTATAATAACGTACCGACGGCGGTATATTATCGTTGTTATTATCATATTACGAAACGTTACACGCGGTTCGGCGCGTGACGTCGCGGCGCTCGCGCGCGCGGGGATGATTTACAAGTGTCCGCGTTTTGACGAAAGGGTTGTGACGCGGGGGTGTATATCGTCCCTTTTCTATCCCTCCGAACCACCACCACCACCACCACCACCACGGAAATACGCCATCCCTTCGGGCGCGCGGAGGAGACGACGAAATTCGCGGCGACGAGAAGGGCCATCAATCAGTCCGTGGGGCTGCCGCAGCGTACAATATTATACGCACGCACGCGAAAGCCCATTAATTCCGTCCGATCGCGGTCGCGCGAGCAATTTAATATTGTCTCCGGCGTAACAAACGGCCGGTGCGGGCAGTGCGCGATAAAAACGGACCGTAAAACGTGTGAATTTTTTTTTTTTAATTTGTCGGTACGATATTAATTTGGGATCGTAGAAAAAAAAATTCGTGCGAAACAAAGTGTGCAACAATGTCGTATTTTGTTCGTTAAGATTTTCGAGCACCTCGAGAAACTCGAACGACGCTCGTACTCGACTAGAAGGATTTTTTTTTTTTTTTGAACAATCGGTTTTCGAAACGGTAGTTACGCACGATCGCTTGTAAAACGAACAAAAACAAAAAAAGATTCACGTCGGGTTCACTGTTTTGACGTTGCGATACGTTCTATGTGGTGGAGATTCGGAAACTTACAAACTATGCAGGACGATAATATACAAATTTGTATATACTTGGCCGAGGCTGGTGGGTGAGGGGCCTATTTCATGAGGGACAGAATACAATATTTTATCATAAAACGTGAATTATTTTTTTTTTAATTCGCTAATATTTAAGATCGTGGAAAGAAAATCACTAATAACACGAAACGATTATTGCACAAGGGATGTCGAGAAAAATAACGCATACAACGTACGGAACGATTGATTTTTTTTGAATAATTTGAAAACAGTAAAGTCGCCCGTAAAATGAACAAAACGAACGATTCGCGTTAAACTGATTCAGTATAAAGAAAAAAAAAAAAAACATACCCGTTTCTAATAAAAATATAATAATCCACTTGTTTTGCGCTACGATCGTAATATTGACGGATTTATTCTTGTTTCCGGATAATTTTATCAATTAGAACAGTTTAGAGCGGATATAAGATATTCGCATAACGTGTTTGATGACACGTATAAATGTACGTTTTAGGGGTCTAGTATGTGTTCTACGGCAGTTTCCCCCCGGTTCAACTAAAATAAAAATTCGTTTTACTCTCACAAGTCGTGATGAATTGGTTGCTTTCTTTTAAAGTGTATACGCAGTTATTAATGTCCACAGAATTGACTTTATTGTGATGTATCACGTTATGAATATACAATTCAAACTTTATAACAGTATAATACTTTTGAGAAATATACAAAGATGATAAAATAACCAAACTGTACATAACTTTGTACTCGTAACAAAAAATCAAAACGATACGAAAATTACTTTGACTAGTGTATAAACATATTATTAAACAATAATATAATATTATGATTTATACAAAAATTTGGTGATCATAAATTGTTGACGTTTTGTCAGGCTAAATTTGAAATTGGTGCACCATTCGAGTGTGTGTGTCAAAATAACAATAATTATTGCAGTCAGTGGCATAGATGGAGACCGAGGGCTTTTTAGAGGGACTTTGACCCAAAATATTTGTTTATTCTTTAAACTGTTTTATCAAAAACAATCAATAGCCCTTACCCTAAAAAAATTTAATCAAATCTCCGTCAAAAAATGTTATTTTCACCTTTCAATCGTAATTTATATAATATAATTTATCGATATTTTTTCATCCTATTTGACGTTAACGTTTCATCCTTTGTGTTATGTTATTTCGGCAATAACTGCTGAGTAAATCGTATGATTAAACTAAAATTATATTTGTTTTTCAATAAAAATTGAGAAAAATATGGAAGTTTCAAATTTACAATTTGTCGAGTATACCTATATTATAGACTCACCACGCAGAGCTCGTTCGGAATGTTTCGAAATTTTGTAGTTGTCGCAAGCGATTTTTTGTTTTTTTTGTTTTTGCTGTTTAGGAATCACTGAAAAAAAAAAAATCTGAAACTCTAAAGTCATGCTGTTTAATATTTAAACCGATTCACTAAAATATGTTTAAAATGTATTCTACAAAACTAAGTTATAGTAAAGATGTTTTAACACTGATTATAGTGTAGAAAAAGCCTTTTGACTTTTAGAAAGTTCTTTCGTGCTCATTTATAAAGACTATAAGTGAAACGTACTACAATGTTGGTTGTTTTATTTTTTCAGACACAAACAAAATTAATCCTGATCCGCAACCCGAGTAAGTACCAATATATAAAAAAAAATTTGTTTTTTTTTTTTGTTACAAGGTCCTATATTAATTATTTTTTCAAATGTTATGTACCTAATACGGTTTTAAGTCTTGCAACATTAATTAGTTAATATTTTAAATTAAAAATATTTAATAATACATGTAGGTAACACATTTTTAATGAATATCATGTGTCAGAAACTTTTTTGGTCCGTAGTAATAACATGCCGTGTTTTGTTAGTCTCGTATTAATTAAAATACCGGATTAGTTATTTATTGGTTAGTTATAGAACACAAATAGATAAATGGCAGTTGATTAAACTAAATAATCAAAACTTAAAAATATTTTCTCTATTGAAATATTCAATTTTTATGATTTTTATTGGTGGTTAGTTTAATTATACGAATAAGCAGTAAATTTGTAGGTATATTAAAATATAATGAGAATAAAAACTCTTTTGTGAAATTAATTTCAAATTATATAATTAAATATTCGCTTAGCTTTACTTTTCTCATGATGAATTTCATCAAATTGTCTAGACAATTATAATCTTAGTTAAGAAGTTAAACTCAACTATAATCTAGACACATTTGGCCTAATGATTTGCTGTTTTTCACCTGATTTATTTATTTTGTTGATTTAGCCTCAATCGTCTAATAGAAAAGGTTATTAATCAAAATAATTGAATGTATAGATGAAAAATAATGAATTATTCTTTAATATTCTGCAGCTACATAAATATTATAGTAAAATTATAAATTCCATCTTTATTTCGATAATTTGTTTTTAGTTGTTTAGCTATATATTATATTGCTAATTAAATAAGTTAATAACCAACATATTTTCAATGAAAAAAAAAAAATTCAAATCAACCAAAATATTCGCAAGAATTTTCACAATCATCTATTTTCGTAATTAAGTTGGGTTTCTTTTTTACATGGGTTGACCACATTTGCGACTTGTACGTGCCATTTATTGTTACCGGATGAAAGCCTGTAAACTAATCAAAATGAAAGCAATATTGTGTTTTCGTTTTTATTAAGACAATTTAAATTTTAACACCGGTAAGCTCAACGAAAGCGTATTACATGCGGTGAACTGCCTCTTTTTAAACACGACTTTTCGGTTAAATAATAAAAAATGTTATACAAATCACCTAATAACCAAACGACTTACATTTAGGGTGAAAAATTAGAGAAAACGGCAATGGCAGAGAATTTCGAATAACTTAAGAGAAGCTATTCATTTCCAATTAGTGTATAGTTGATCAGTTAACTACTTGAAGTTAATTCTTTTTTAAGTATTTCGATGACATATATTTCTTATAGACTTTAATATTTCTTGATACAGTAAATTATGACAGTAACGAGCCATTCATTTGGATGAAATATTAACAATTCTGATCGAGCTCGGTAAATGAAATCTTTAATCAAAATTTGAATACTCTAATTTTATACTTGGCTGAAATATTGTTTTATGTTGTTTGAAATTTGTGTCGCTTAAATCATCCAATATTGCGTATGAATTTCATCGAATGAAACAAATTTTAGAAAATGTATTGTAAGTAACATCATACATAATATTATCTACTAAGTACAAACGAATATTGTGTTAACCTGCGGTTTTGGAAATTTCAAAGCAAGTATAAAACAAATATGCTGTTTGGATTACTCACGTATATTTAGATTTTTCCAACTAAAAATTACAAGCTTAACGAGACAATAACTTTATTGCAAGTATTGACTTTTGCGTTTGTTAAGATTATGAACAGAGTTACGGTCAATTGATTGTTTAGTCAGTTTAGAGCTTGATGTTTGACGGTTTATACTGAGGTTTCTTCGATGTAGCTAGAGATCGAAGACTTGACGTTTTGCGGAGAAAAACACGCGATAAATTTGTAGTTTTTTCGTCGTCCGTGTGTAATCACAATAATAATGTCTAAAAGTGTTTATTATTGAATCTCCTATTGCGAACCTGGTTCGCGCGATAACGCTCTGTTCGGTGTTTTGCTCGGAGTCAAACGAACCGGAAAACCACTGAATAGTGGTATAGATAGATAGCTAACAGGCGTACAGGGTGATCCTCCAGATGTGTATTATTGGTATTTTTATTTTGGCTTTTTAACGTTTGTCGAGGAACATATATAATTATTTGGCCAAACGATCGTCCAAAGAACGAAAGAAAAGTTTGAAAAGAAAAACAAAAAAACATTTTTTTATTTTATCGCGTTTCACACTTTACACTGCAACCGTTTAAAACATTTTACCGACAAAAAAAGTGATGTTCAGTGTTATCGCGATAGATCGCATACAATTATAATAGGTAGCACGTTTTGTAAATTAAAACGTCATAAATCCGGACGGGTATGAACATTCCGAAATGTTTCCGTTCAAAAATCAAAATATTATAGAAAGGTTTTTTTTTATTAATTGTTTTGTACTCGCTTTAATTGATCGCGCCAATAAACTTGACGTAATGATTTAAATTCGTAAAACCGGGCCCAAGAGGCTTTTTTACTCGCGTCTGACTTCTAAGTTTTTTTTTTTTTTTGAATTCTCGTATTTTAGACGTAACGATATAATACCTATCGCGGTGTTTGTCTGATCAATTGAGCTTTGAAATGTCGCGCAAATAACACTTTATTCAAACATTGGAACGACAAACAGCTATCGGTACACGTTTTGGAGGAATCTTTTTCGAAACAGTGTTGTAAAAATAGTTACGAATGCCTGATTGTATTAAAAAAAATCGAATCATAAATCTAAATACTTTTGACTTATAATAACGTACGGTTTGAAACATCCTGTACATCCTACATAAGAAGATTTAAACGATAGTTTAACACGACTGTCGAGACCTGCCAAGAACGTTTAAAATTTATTGTTTGCCGCTCCGAATTCGTCCTAAGCCCCTATTTCATCCGAGTTCTTGATAAAATATACTATGCATCCTTATTCACCCGACCAACACCTGTCTGCCCTATTGTTATTGTTGTATGATCGTATTTTATTCGGTTTCCGAGTATTGTATTACCTATCCGCACAATTATATTATCGTCCAGTCAAAAGATAAAATTGTATTATACTTAAGCCAGCAAGAAGTATATTTTATTTTTTTGCTCACTTTCGAAAAGACGGAAACTGCCGTTAAAGTGGTTACGACAATATAAAGACATTATAATATATTTTGGTCGGTAAATAATATAAAAATATTATATTGTCTTATATCTAAGGCTGGACAGCTTTTTTTGACTCGCTAAATTGAGTTAATAAAAATGGTAAAACAAAAAAATAAGTTAGCTATTTAAGTAAAAATGTAATTTTTTAAAATTTAAGTTAATCAACAAACAAAAAAACATTACTCGACTTACAAACAAAGATAATATTTCGTCTTCATAATTCACACGGTTTCGTATCTAGAATGAATGACCTTATTTCCTCCTCTTCAAAAATGTTTTTTTCAAATATTCTTATGACATTTTCTTCTTAGTAAAAATTTTATTCAAGTAAGTTAGCGAAACAATTGATTCAATTAAATTTGATTTAACTTTTGACCCTTGATAATAATCTAGTGACGGTCTGTACGGTCTTCGAACAAATTTTCAACGAATTTATTACACAGGTATCTACCTAAGTAATTAATGTGCTCGAAATTCACTCGTTTCGGTGTGAACAAGTTAACGCCCGCCGGGATTTGGCAAACGTTTTGCGAGATTTACGCGTCCGGACACGTCATTACACGTACTGAATTCCAGCTTTTCGCCTCGCTTTCGGTCGTTTTCGGCGTAATTCCACCGGCGTGGGATGATGGCCGACGAATTCTAAGCGGTTGTAATGCCGTTTGAGGATTGAACCGCATATGGTAATTGCCGAGCGTTTCGGGAGAAAAATTTATCGTGGTTCTACGTCAGTTTACTTTGAGCCTTAAAACAGCATAACTTTAGAGTTTCAGACACGTTTTAAATAATCGAATGTGATGTGAACTTTTCATTTTTGGCCGTTAAAAACGACGCGGATATTAAATTTTGTTCGTTTTACACGAAGTATCAAGCATGCGATTCCTAAACAGCATTTTTCGGTAGATTTTCCCGTCGCGTTAAAAAACTGTTGAGAAAATCGAAATCCTTAAAGTACCATCTTTATCCAATTTTCTAAAATAAGAGGTATCGTATGTATAAATCAATTGAGTGTTTCTGGTAAAAAATTTGTTAACAGTATAAAGAAATATATAAAAATAAACGTCATTGTAAGACCACAAGCTTCCTCAGAATCTAAAACATAAATTGGTAAAAAGTTATTTGAATAACGTAATTTAGAAAAATTCATGTATTCAGGATTACGATCATATTGAATTAATACAAAAATTACTTACCACCCATTTTGAAATATCTTGAACGGTATTCGGTTTTTTTCTTCTTTTAGACACGCAACATGATATAAAGGCTGCGTACATCAAATATTTATTACCAATTTAAATTAAAAAAAAACTCGTCATCTCAATTCGAATCTCGTAAGAGCGAAACATATTTCTTTTTGCGATTGTAATCCGACCCGAAAATCCAAGCTGAAAACGGAAGTATACGCGCGTGTATCCGTTGAATACAAATTAAGAAATTAAATTATTCCGAATAGTTTTGTAAAAATTATTCCGAAACACCGCATAAGAACATATTTTAAGGTAGATACGAAAAAAAAAATCATATTTTAACCAAATAGCCAATTTCAAAAGCATTTTTTTTTTTTTTTTGTTAATTATTTCGTTTGGTTCCATAAATACGTAGCGAGGTGAACACAATACGAATCCCATTCTATTCAGCGGTAAAAAAACCAATAACGAACCGAAATGAGTTTCGATTTAAACGAAAACGTAGAAAATCGTTTGTGCGTACGTAAAAAAAATAGTTTCTGGGTATTTTGTAGACGACGAAATCGTGGAAATTCTCAACTAATAATTTGTTCGCGAATTTGAGCTCTCTCAGAATCGTTTTTTTTTTTTTCACGTTGCCCATGTTCCGAAATTGTATTTTTTCAAAAACTTTTTTCGCGATACGTTAAATTCCAAAGCAGTGACCGATCCGAAACGGAGGCGCTTGCGGCTCTTCATTATTACAGGCCGTTGTCGCGCGCGTCCTCCAAACACGATCCGCCGCGACCGTCCGGAGCAAAAGTTTCCGGTCGGCGCAGAAAAAAAAAAAAGTAAATAAATAAAAAAAGAATGAAAGTTTTTCGCAAAGTTTCAGTGCACGCGGTGGCGACGGGGACGCTTTTGAGAAGAATTTACAAGTCTCGGCGCGCGCCCGTCCCGAATTGATTTATCGCGGCCGAGCGAAACGATTTTCACGTTCTCGGACGATTTTTCTCTTCTCGATTTTTTTTTTTCTTTTATTCTTCTTTTCACCGTCGTATCACCGTCTCGCCGACCGCGTCGACAACCGGCGTCGTTTGGGGCGATTTATCCGGATTGTTTTCTTCAAACGCGCGCGTATATTCGCCGGTAAACACGAAAAGAAATTTTTTCTGCTTAATATTATTTCGTTAAAAAAAAAAAATTATTAGTAAATAAAAACCCTTAGACTTCGTTGAATAATATCAACTTAGCCGCCTGCAACAGTATACATCATTTTTTTAAATTCAGCTCATAATTTTTATAATGATTTCTATAGATAATAATACTAAGACTGTTCTCAGCTCTTCTGTTGATAGCGTGATATCAACGCAGTCTGCAGTTGGCGTTTGTTTTTTTATAATAATTTTTTTTTTGTTTCACACTATTTATTTATTTATTTATAAACGGGTAAGAACCAATTAAAACATTAGAATAATAATATATAATAGTACAGTGAGTGATAATAATTACATTACAAAAAAATTAATAATCAAAACAGGAATAGTACAGAATATAATCCTTTTTCAGAAATCGTTAATAAATATTGATAATTTATTGAATCATTTTTCAACACGATTCGTTGTTATGAATTCGTTTATTTTCATTTTTCCGACAACAATTTCCATATATTATCGTAAACGCGATTGAAACTTTCACACATTTTCGGAACGGTTAAAACGGAGCAAACGTAATACCAATAGGTTAGGACTATTTTTTTATTAATACAGAAATCGATTTTTGTTTTATTTTTTTAAAGATGTTTTTCCGGATATAATTTCTTGAATTAAAGTGCGTAGTACCGCGTCCGTTTTTTGCTGGCAAGATAACGAACTGTTAAGTACCTCGGAGAATTTTATACCTAGGAGGTCGGGGCTAAAATTTTCCAAAGGGAAGTCTACAAGGATGTTATCAATATCCTAGGGTATGTAAACCGCCAAATAAGACGTGATGTAAGATGATCATATCCTCGAATAATCCCACCGGGGGTCTAAAATATTCACGGGAAATCTTTTCCTTTACTGGCAACATTCGGGCGAAAGGGGTGAATGATTTGACTGAGGCACCAGCGCACAAACTTTTCTCTCCGCGTTTAACAGCTGGTCGTGCATCGACCCCTGCAAGCGTGATACTTCAACACAATAACAATATTTTAATATTTTAACCACATGTTTTGAAATGACAAAAACGGTTCGACTTGGTAATAATAATATGAATAATAGTATTAAAGAAAAAAATGCAGATATGTATATCGTATCGAGCCCGTTCCTGTAGATGTACTACGTTTTTCTTTTTTTTTTTCCCCGATACTTCGAGTTTTCGGTCATTATAGTGTAATATTGTTACGCTGTCGATTTAATATCCGGAAAAAGTTTAGAGAAACACGATATTATTATACGATATTGTGTGCACAGCCGTCCGGGTGCCGCGTGACTCGAATGTCGTTCTCGGCATTACACGTTTGAGCAAAACAACTTTTCCGAACAGCTTGTGAACGAGGCAATTTTTTCAAGGGAAAACTTTAAATTTCTAAATATTTGTCTCTAATATCCAACCATTTTTCGAATTTCAAGCGCACTGACGACGTACTGTACGTATCATAATATTATAATAATTACTGTTTCGTTTTGTTCGTAAATAGTTCTTGGTGGATGTCTTGTAATATTGAAATTCGTACGCATTATTGGGACGTCAATAACAATAACAATAATCGTTAGAGCAAATAAACACGATGAGAATGTCTGATGATTTTCGGGATGATTACCTTAAATTTTAACAAATTCGAATCAACTTATTCGAGTTAAATTAAAACAGAAATTAAATTTGATCAAGCTACGGGATAAACGTCGTGTTAATATTCGCGAAAATTTCAAATGAAAATAATTGTCACACGTGTCTAGACACGCGCTGTACACACGGTTGAATCGTTTCGTTCGGGATAATTATACTGAACTGCTACGGTGTATAAAATAAAAAAAAAAAAGGAGAGCGTTTATTGGAAATCCAATGCCTTTTGAGTTCGGTATCAATTAAAAACGTTTCGAAAGAACGATCTTTCTCGCGCGCGGGTACCGAGAAATTCAGTGTCGATAATAATATTAAACAAGTTTAACAAGGAACGGTTTGATAGTGAAACCGTTTTTTTTTTTTTTTTTGCTCGTGTTTTTTCCAGGAGCCGAAAAACGTAATATAAAAACGCGCGAAAAACAAAATTATAATAAGTTTGAACCTCGTTCGACATTTTCCTGCACTCGTCCGAACGTCGTTATATTGCATTAGCCTTTGACGTCGTCAAACCGAATCCAAATTAAAAGGTTGGTGTTGAATTCGTATATTTAAATATATTACGTTTCGGAGAAAAACGTTATGTTTATGGTAAAAACAGCACTATTATACACATAGGCAATTTGAACACAAAAATTACAAATTAATAATGTTTACATTTCACTATGCAGTATAATATACCGTTATATAACTGGTTAAATGAAATAAAATTTTGTCATAATCATTTATGAATTTTTATAAGGATTTCGCAAAGTTTTACGATTTTCTTTCGTATAATCGCAGTTTGAATACCAAACAAAATGTTTTCATGGTTTTTATATTATACAGCAGTCAATACGAATTTTTCAGTTTAATTTTAATTTTTAACACTTTGTTGATCAGGAATTTTTCATTTTTTTTTTAATGCTTAACATACACTAAATTCAAACCAAGTAAATAAAATAATATTTTAGAAAAAAATCTTTTGTACAAAAACTCTCTTTACGTTGTTTTTTTTAAAGAAATGTTAAAATTAAAATTATTTACCTCACATATATTTTATTATCTGACTTAAATCAAAAACAAATTATAACAAAACAATACCCATGTTCTTTGACGTTTAATTTTGATAAGAGTAAACTCTCTCGTTTAAAAAAAAAAAAGAAAAAGTAAATGAATGTATACGATTTTTCTGTGTAGATATGTTTTTTAGATTTTAAGCGACGCAAACGATGTTTTGAATTTACAATTTTTTTTTTTTTGTGAAAACATTTTTGGGTAATAGAGTTTTTCGGATTTTTACGTAGAGTAATAAGTTTAAAATTATTTAAAATATTCCCATGTTATAAAAAAAATAAAAAACAAAGTCATTCAAATAACAGTCGAATTTAATGATATTTGAGTGAAATTTAGACACTTAAAATTTTCAATTTGTTGTTTTTTACACATTTCGTTCCAAAAAAGTATGTAAATCGCCATATAATTTCAGTTTAAAGGCTCGTATCTTTAAAATATATTTTCTCACGTTTCCATAATCGGTTCATAATCCTAGGAGAATTTTCGCAAACAATCGTAACATACACGTGATGTCATTTTATTTGATTCTTGTCATTTATTATTACTACAACTATGCTTTTTTTTTTTTTTCAAATTTCTTGTCGCAACTTAAACGCAACGGTCCTCCGTACGAGCATATTCGGCGTTTCTTTCTTCCGTTTCTGCATTCTAAGTACGTTAATTTACGGGTATTTCAAAACAAATTTCACTAAAGTGTAAAACAAACGTTTAGTGAGTTTATCAAATATGTTATCGTGCCCCGAAATAAATAATATTACACTACGTCTTGTCCCCTATGAGACCAGCGTTTTATTATATTAATTTACTATGGAAAACCATAAAATGATATTATCCTCTCTCTTTTCGTTAAAACGTAATTCATTATTACGCCGTTCGTTCATTAGGTGGTATGAGATTAAAATAATAATAACGATAACAATTACTCCCGAGGGTGCTGCACACGCACACACATTGGCGTATTGGCACGATCGTTATTTTCGGTTTCAGTCGAATCACGAAAATACGAAATAACTTTACCGACACGAAAAGTATAGTGCTAAGTCGACGATAACGTACTTATACTCGAACGGGATATTAACTGCAGTACAACGGTTTTGTTTTGATATTGTCTAGTTACGATCTAAACACAAAAATTGTTGTCCAATTCGTACGTTAAATTGGAAATGACTTTTGTAAAAATGTATAGAGCTTTGAAACTTTTGTCAACAGATCATTACAGATCATAGTATATAGAACGATAAATCTTGGTTACTTTGTATAGGTTCGGTTTATAGTTAAACACGTAATTATCATATCACGCAAGCTTAAAATCAGATTTTACTATATAGGCTGTTTTGTAATTTTGATAATCGGTTCATATTTGTTTTGCACTTTTATCAAACGTTTAAGTAGTGTTTCGTTTTGTCGGCAATAAACCTTTCAACAATTATTCATCACGTAAAAACTTCTTTATTTTAATGGACTAAAATACAATTGAAACGTTGAAATACGAGTTTCAATGCATTTAAAGGCAACTATAAAACTCTAAAATTTACATTACAATTTGGTGAGCGTTTGACTCACAGCTGGGCTCGCTCAGAATCGTCGTTTTCTTCATCAATCTATTTCTTAAAAATCTTGATTAGGTCTTATACGACTTTAAAACCGGGATCCCAAAAAATCTATCACCCACTACAAAGCAAAATCACCATACTTTTGTTCGTATTATAACCGAAACGTAATAACAATATGCGATCCAACATTTTGTCGAATCGTTACAACTCTGTTGGTTTGTACAAACAATCTTAGCACTAAAAAGGAATTACGTAAACATGATAATTATTGTGTTCGCTCTTTTCTAATAATTGTTTTATACGTTTTCTGTATAATTAAACAATTTTTTATCTGGTTAAGTTGGACAAGTCCAGTTGATTTTTTTGTGAACTTGATTTCCAAACATAAAATCTACTAAAAATTCCCGTACATTTTGAACTCCTCGTGGAGAAAAATTTTTTTTTTTTAAATCGTTCTGTTTACATTCAAGATAAAACTTCCCGGTTTTTCATTTATTACACTCTGGACATAAATTCTAGACGTTTATATTGTTTGACCGTTCTGGAATGCATTAACGTCAGTCGGAGCGCACACGTACGTCCTGCGAGTTGTACAGGTCTCTTACCTCGCCTTTAACTTTCCCTTTTTCGTTTCTAAGGATGCTTTTTTCACCCTTTTTTTCCCCCATCACGGTTTTTTTTCTTCCCCGAGGAAAGTCCATTATTTATTCGCATCCCTTCATCATCCGGCTCGCCACGCCGCGAAACCGCTCCCGTTTCGCTTCCGAAACATTTTCCGATTTATTTCGCAAAATAGATTTTAAACGGCCCACCGTTCCTCTTTTGCACGTCTCTATCGAGTGAACGGTGAAAAATTGTCGCGCGACCACAACAGCGTAGTCGACAACACCGTGGCCTGCGGTGTGCACACAACGGGACAAAACACGTACTAAAACGGTCATAAATATATACTGTTTTTTTTTTAATTTGTTAATTTAGGCTCTTGAATATCGAATGAAATAACGAAATAAAGAATTTAAAATTTTTTCAAGAATTACAAGAAGAGTACGATACTCGAACGACTAGAAAAATTAAATTTTTTTCTATAAAATTACCGTTTCAATTAGTTCGTATTCACCTTTAAAATAAACAAAACGCACAGTTCGTTGTATGACGATTTAATGTTACGATATACGGTATAAAATAGAAACACTATTGTCTAATAAAAGTCAAATTTAGTTATTAAGGGCGGATAAAAGTTTATTAAATATTTACGTTGTTGTGAATAACTCATATTTTTTTTAAAAAAGCACTTGATTTGTATTTATAATAAAGACCACCAGAAGTCGTCTAAACAAGAAAAAAAAATATTTACCCGATATATTTATCGACAAATATAAAAAACAATGAAATGTATATTTCATAGTTCTAGTATGGAGTCTTCTATATTATGTTTTTTCCCGGTTTAACTAATAAATGAAAATGTGTTTTTCTCTCACAAGACATTAACTGTCAGTTATTTTTTTTTCAAATTTTACTTTATATGCAGCTATGGAATATTGTAAACCATAGAATTATCTTGATTATGAAATACCACATTATGTTATAAGTAAACAATTTATTTCACAACAGTTACCTAACGTAACGTAACAACAGTCGAAAATACAAATTTTTATGAGGAATATAATTATTAAGATGATTAAATAACTAAACTAAACATATTTCTGCACTCATAATAAATAATCAAAATGAATAAAAAAAGTACTTTTACAAATATATAAACATTTAATACTAACACTTCGATTACTCGATAACATAATCAATTTTTTTTTAAGTGTATTAAAATAATGTTTTTTAGTTATTTGCAAAGGATACTTTTTTTGGGCGGGGAGTTGGCAATTTGCGGGGCTATCGTAACTTCTACCACCCGTTCAAACGTTTTTCGCACAGAAAACCGTACGAAAACGATTAATTTTCCTGATGTACCTAATATAATATAAATATGTATACTTATCTCTACGTCTGTGTATACGAAAATGGATTCTCGCAAAATTTTAGAAGTAATAGGCGTTAAGGGCAATCATTTCTTCGAACGTAAAATGTAGTTGAAACAAATCAAACAGTGCAGCCGATAAAAAATAATTCAAACTGTTCACGTTTTTGATGAGAATAATTAAGTTATTTTAATACGTATACGTGTAAAAAAAAAAAAGAACGAATATTTCGATTTTAAAACGAAACTCGACGACGAATGCGCAGAAAATAAGAAAAACTCGTTACGGTCATTGCGCGCAAGAAGACCTATTGGTATGGTCCACTGGGATTTTATTTTTCTTTTAAATTGAAATCGGAAAGTTTTTTTTACGTTATATATTAAGTACATTGGGGTTTTTTTTTGCCAACCACCAGCGTTCCTTTAATGTACCCATTGACATTAACTAACCCGTAACAGAAACAACCCTCTTAACGCGGAGATATATGCCGTCGGCCCGGTGCATCGGGACCGTCTCGAGTTGTTCGCGAGAAATCATCGAACGGGAAGAGAAATAATGGAGTAAAAACATCGAACGGTTTCCGGTATTGAAAAATAATTAGCGTACGTAAAAACGTCAAGGGTTTTGCATAAATGCAGTATTTTTTTTTACATTTTTGTGATAATTATAGTGGTGCTTTGCGAATGTTTTAGAGAAATATTTCTAAAACGATTCAAAGTATACGAATAATATTCGTGTTATGAATAACAAAAAATTAATTTCAAAGTTTCGATTCTACTATACACTAAAAGTATAATATAATCCGTTCGAGAAGTTTTATGCGTTAACATTATTGTTATCTGATTATACTCAAGTAGGATTTGAAATCGTCATAATTTAAAGGGATTTTATGAAATGAGACGATAAATAAAAAAAATTCGTCCTAATTCTTATCGATTTTAACAAAGTTTGGTTTGATTTTTTTGCATTCGTGTAAATTTTTTATACTAATACGATCACATTTGCGTTCTGAGAGCTGGTAAAATTACTCTGAAACGTAATTTTATACAAGCTGGCTGGGCATGAGAGTTAAAAAATTATGTGACGATATTTGAGTAAAGTTTAACTGTTTATCATAAAATATTGTTTGTATATCCTCAAGTGTTGACACGTACAGCGTAAATAATACCAGTAATAAACACCCCTTAAACTAAAAATTACGTCTATCGGACACTACACAATTTATTTTCTAACAACAACTGGTTTCTACATCGTCCTTAACTTTTTTTACCGTGCTCCATTTAATTGCGTATAGTAACGTTCATCGCTTTTATAACAGTGAAATTAAAAGTAACCTTCTTTCAATTGAGTAAACTACTACGTCTGTATACAGGAATATACATTATACTCAATTCAAACTTGAATTTGGTTTCTCTTAAGAACACGGATTGATAGATGTGCCTAGTTTGACATTTTATTTAAACAGTCATAATAGTTTTTCACTTATTATAAGTTCTTTCATCAACTTGAAATATTAACAAAATTGATTTTTTAAACGTAATTTGATTACGTACATCAGTCAAAAACATATAAAAATAGCTGATTTTTTCCAACTAAATGAAATTAACTTTAGTGTAGACATAAAGTTTTATTTACCACGCAACAAAAACGCGAATTTCGTATGAATTTTAAACACTCCGTTAAAGAAAAGTCACTGAACTTCGTTGACTTTGATCTAAAAGTATATCTGTTATACTGAATGTTCACGTTTTTGGTTTTACGAGTATTTAATTCGTTAAAAAAAAATATTATTTTAGTCATATTGGTTTATATTTTTTACCGTAGGTAATCTAAATAATATTTTTTACGCAATGTACGCAGTATCATTGTTGATGATTTACTGTATATTCTATCCGCTTTTTACGATGCTGATAAATTAAATCATGTCATGTATCATTTGATTTACTAGCATCATAATACGAACGCGAACTGCCAGTTTTTTCGTATCGAATTATTGCGGAACAACAAAATGAATATTATTATTTATTATCAATGTTCAGTCCGCGCTTTCGTCTACACCGAATCACGTAAAATTACGTTGATTTTTGAAACACGTGAATCTTTACCTACATTATTTTTTTTTTCTGTTCTACGAAATCGGATAGCTTGTTCGTCGGACGAAATGTACGTTGACATTTATTCGCGTTTCTTTTTTATTTTCCAGTTCTACATCATACTCGAGTGCACACGCAACGCTAAAGAATTTGTTTTTTTTTTCATATTAGACGATCTGGTGAAAGATGTAAAGCGGGAAGAAAAAATCGGTTATTTTGTACACTACGTACTTCAAACATCAAAATAATGTAATTTTTCGCCGTATCTTTTGAAAGATGGGCTTAAAACAATAATGTAGCACTTTGAAAGCAGTCGGTTTTATTTTTGTTATTGAGTGATAAAATAATAACGTTAAGACGTGATTGGAATCGCGCGTGTTTTACTGAATTGTCCATGGTATTTCGTTGGTTGGTTATTCATCGCACACCTCAAAACTAATCGAGTTTCGTACGAATAAATCGTTATAATTTCACGTTGTTATAATTCAGCTTTTTATTTGAAAATTATCGTCAAGAAACATCGATTTTACTTTTATTCGTTACTTTCGTGGTGCCTGGACTGGAAAAGTTGACTTCAAAAAACAAAAATATATTAAACACAATGATTAACCGATAAAACCTAATTAACACCTAACCGTACAACGAAAACTGTTGTTTTTTGGACCGAAAAAGTTTTGATTTAGAACAAACAACGCCTATTCGTCGTTTGTCTTGATATATTGTAGAAGGTACTAGAACGTGTCTTTGGATAATATCATAATTCAATTATAATTTATAACTATAGTTAAATTTTTCACCGAAAACACGGGGGAAAAAATATTTTGGCTCGTATAATTATCATAATATTCAAATACTTTTTTATTTTTTTTTAATTGAAAGTTTAAAACATTTCACGAGTCGCATTTAACTTCGTTTTATTCATACTTTGATTTCAACGCTTTGGTTTGATTAAAAATATCGGTTTAAAGGTAAATTTTATCCACGATTTTTTTTATTAGTTTTAAATGGCTGTGTGAAAATAAACTCCGAATGACACAATTGTATAACCCTATATATCATTAAAAAAAATGAATAATTTCCCGCGAATTCAATGTTGCCTATATTTTACTCCTTAATAAACAGCCAGCACCCTCGATAAAAAGAAAAATTAAAGAAACAAACTTTCCGAGTAGGTATCGGATACGTCTTCCGAGTCGACGAATCTTTTAATCCCAATCGTGAGATCAGTAATTTAGCCCGTCGTTAGTGACGTTAAACGTGTAACACTATTGTTGACGCGAGAGCCTTTCGCTTGTATATTAAATAAATTTTTTTTTTTTATAAGGAAAATAAAAATGGCACTGAAACAGAAAAACGGAAGAATGTGATGAACGTGTTTCCTATATTGTACTGACCATGTCGCGGATCTAGCGGTGTCCCGCGTCCTAATGCGCCGTACAACGTTCGGCTTTGGGACAAAATAAACTTTTTTTAATTCTTTTAAACCGTTATTTTGTTCCGTAATTATTTTTGTTTACAAAGAAATGAATTTTCAGTTTTGATACGACCAAACGGCATTCGAATCGGTGGTTCCGAAAATGACAATTGTGTGTGTGTGTGAGTCATCTTGTTCGTAGGTAATGAAAACAATAATATATGACACCTACACGTAGCGTTTGTAAAAACAGAAGATGAAACGGGAGAAAAGCCGAAGAAACGTCACCGGGAAACGAGCTGACGCTTATTGAACCAAGTGAATTAAATTACGTTCGGAATGTGACGCAGCGCAAAAAAAAATAAGTAAAATAACGTCTGGCGTCGACACCACGTTTCGCGGGACAGTACGAGAATTTATATTTAGTCGCAGTGGCTCCACGACTGCAGATCATCGTCGTAGTCGATATCCGGCGATACGTAAGGCTGGGAAAATAAATATCCAAGGCGTTCTCCCTCGTTAAAAGTTAAAATTTAGGTAAAATGTTAAGTTAATTTCAATTGGTAATAAGTTGATCAACTCATTTACCTATTTTTTTTTAAAGACAATTTTAAATGAATACGATCAAAAATTTTTTAAAGCGGAAAAAATGTCTGATGTATCATGTACTGTCGTACAAAACCATGTGAATGAAAAGTTTTCCAATCTTAAAAGTTTCTTCACCCAAGGAAAATTTTGATTATTCCGGGAGTAAGATCGCCTTACAAATTCGAATTTGAAACCGTTCGAATTCAAACGAATTACGTGCTTATTATTGGTGAAAAAAATTAGTGAAAATTCGATTACATTCAAACTGGAGAATCGTTTCAGCGTTTCCATCCCTAAAAATAGATTTTTCCTGGAAAACCGATTCAGTATGAATTCTAGTTGAACTGTAAATTTTTAGTAATCGTTTATAAAATCATTTTTTATATACATATTTTTTTTTTTTTAATTCCTATTTATCATTATTTGGTGATTAGTGTTCATTCCATATATCTTTTTTTTTGGCGACCACACTAAAACGTAAGTAATCGTTTCAATTAAATTTTTACATATTGTCGGAACGAATAAGGTTAATACGACATAAAGTTACGAAAACTTTCGACTGTACTTGAGCTAAATTCATAACTCAAAAATATACATATAGTCCCATACTTTGATCGTAACTTTTTAAAACAATCGATTGCTTACAAATTTAATAGAAACACGTCAAAACGCGAATCAGTGAACCACTCATACTTTTCGCCTACTCCGTCTCACAACTCAACACTTATTTTATTTTTTTTCAGCAATTTCAAAATTCAGCGTTTAAAAATTTGAACGACAGTAAAATGCGAGACATAAAGTTTTCGATTTTTATTGCGATCCAACGTATCTAGACGACACTCTCTTACCGTATAGCAATATATAATAGCGTGAAATAAAGAGAAAGAATTTTATCACACGTTCATACGACTTGGATGCAGCAAAAAAAAAATTTAATGAGGAATAATTTCAAAAATAATCGAATACGTGCCAGTAATGTTCCTTTAGACACGACGACTGTTGCAACACACTATTATCCCTTCTATTATCAGCAAAAATGCATCCGTAATAAAATTTAAACGATTTTTGTTTATACTAACTACGAAAATAATATTAATATAATAATAATCAAAAAAGAAGATATTTTTCACTAACAGAATACGGACATTTTTTTATAATCTTTATAAATTCTATATACTGTTTTTATTTTTCATGTCAAGAGGGCTCGAAAAATATGTACAAAGACGACACGAGTCAACTCAAACTTTTATTACACATTTAAAGTTAAGAGTTATAAAAAACGTTTCTTAATAACTTTCATTTGTTTGTTACTTAGAATATATTAAGAGCTGTTTCGATGTTCAAACGACCAGTTTTGGTAGATGAACAAAATCACATAATAAAAAAATTAATTTTATTTTTTAACAAAACTAACGATTAGGTGAATTATAAATTTTTTCGCAAAATTCCAAAACCAAGTATCATCCCTTTGTATTTACTGTAGGAAATTTTTTTCTAAATTATTTTCATTTCACGAAGATAGTAAGTAGTCAAAACTATCAAAATTTTTATGCATATATTTTAATATTAATTTTATGATTGTGTGTCATCCTGTTTACGTCCTGACAAAAAACAATCGATACGAATATCAACCGATACCGTGTTTAATGACAAATCAACACACACACTCACCCCATCCAAATGTAATTCGGAACGTTTTATGTTGTATAATATTTGACGTGAGACTCATTTATTGTTTCGATTTTTCGCCGATTATTAATTTCGTCCGCAAATTTATTGCGACCGAAAGTAATATTTTATTGCGAATTCTGTTTACTGGTCTTTGGAAATGATAATCTAGGGTGTAACGCGACCGAAACGTCAACACGCAAATATTAAATCCGCGTCCATCCGTTATCACAGTACGTTATTGAAGCAATCGGTAATCATTTTTCGATATTTATTTATTTTTTTTAATTACGTTTTTTATCCCTGCGGAGCCATTGTCATAACGTGTGCACATTTCGATTTTTTTAACCATCCAAACCCTTTTGTCCGACCACAGATTTTACAGAAAATACGTTACTGTTAAAACACTATTCCAACAACGGTTGTTTGCGTCGTTTAATCGACAGTGCTGTCCGAGACCAAATCTAGATGCGTGCTATTTTTCCGAGCCGTCGAGAAAGGTACGCTAGCAGTGTTAGAATATATTTTGTAGATCAATAATACCTTTGTACACATCACTATTTTTATTTTTAATTATCGTGCTAAATAAACAAAAACTATAAAATAGAGATAATAGTTTTATAAATGATAAATTTTGAATTTTGCATTTATGTACTTTTTTTCTGCTTAAAGCTGTGACGGTGAGGGGAGCATCTGCGTTTAACTTTTACATCCTATTAATGTTATCATATTTTTAACTGAATGCATTACATTAGTGAGTTTCCATCTGAATATTAATAGGCCATAAGGTTTTAGTTTGAGATGGATCAAAGGAAAATCTTTTCAGAGCTTAAGGCCCGATCGACCATACCAACATCGTATTCCGGAGGCTCTAAAACTTGACACGGTTTACAGTTCTTAAATCTATTTTCTTCGTGTGATTGGGTTCCTTGAATTCACGATCCAGTATCATGTATCAGCCAACTTGGATACTTGTTCATTCAAATCCTATACATTTATGCACTTATCGAGCGGCTATTTCATTGATCTGCGCCAATTTTGCACGACATTCGAAGTAGATTCATGTTTACATATTTTGTTACGCTTTAACGATCCATTCAGGAGCGGTTACTATGCGTGAAATTATAGCTTCTCTTATGAAATTAAAATTTGTTCAAAAAGATTTCCAAATGCCTTAAGTATACTGGAAGTCAAATTATGCGAAAAAAAAAAAAAGGTAACTTAACAACCGATTTTCGGTAAATTCAACTCAAACGGCTCGGTTTGACTGAGTTTTCTTAATTTTCTTAAGCAAATTATTATAAAACGCGTCGAATCACATTTTCAAATATTTGCTATACCCACCACAAATCGGTGATCTATCTTGATCATTACCACATAAACCTTTGAAAAGACGACGAATTTCTGATTTTAGTTACTTTTTTTAGTTATTATAATTGAATATAATTTGCAAATGCGCGCGATGAACTCGTGTAGTCAACAGATTTTGCGGAAAAAAGCATGCTGAATGGAGGAGACGAACAGTGGTTTTCGCTATTATTGTTCGCGTTTTCAACTGTCGTTGTACATACACAGAATACACACTCGGAAATAATTCGGAAACTCGAGAAAACTTCCTTACCCTTCGGCGCGTTGACACGAAAACGTGCACACAATAAACTGTTTTCCACGGGGTTTGTGCTTTTGACGTGAAAACAATAAAATGATTAGATTTTCTATAGTGTTGAGAGCAGCAGAGGCGTTCGGTCGTGGTCTCCGTAATACATTTAGAACTTTACGAATTTCAATTCGTACGGTAGATATAATTATTTTATTACGTTGACACACTGAGCTCGCTCAGAATTGTCGCTTTTAAAAACAATTTCATTATTAAAAAAAAAACTTCACACTATACGTTCGAATATTTGAACAAGGTACCCTATTTTTCGAGGCTTGTTACTTCTCTCTTTTTTCCACCATGTCATCCCACCAATGACACGGTACGAATTATGTGATCACACTTATAGGAATCACATTCCATTAAAAATGTTATGAAATAAATACAAAATTTAACAAAAAAATAAAACCTACTTCGATAAACGAAAAAAGTAGTGAAATAAATTTAAATGAAAAATAAAACGTTATCATTTTTTTTTCGATTCGTTCAACATAATATAGAAATACTAATAAATGAAAAAAGTGATATTTTTTTCTGTTTGCTTATCTCATTTTTAATGCTGTTCTTTGTTGTTAAAATCGGTTTTATCAAAACGGTATTTTTTCGTGCTACGTTTATGCTGGTCAGGTTAGTTTCGGTGCCAGAAACTATCGCTCCGAGTCCATACAGGTTAGGTCGAACCGCAACGACCTGAACTCTTATATCCCACCCGCCACAATTAGACCCGTCGTCGCGAAAAAGACGAGTTTCACGTCTCCGGAGTTCAGATCTTTTTCGACTTTTATTAATTTAGTCGTTAAATAGTGTAAGTAGTGTGTAAAGAACAATGTTTAGAATGCGCGCGATCGACAGCTTTTGCTGGCAAAATCGTGAGACGAGAAGAAGACAAACGTCGGTTCTCACCATCGTCGTCTTCGTTTTCCATTGTCGATCCGTTTAGGTACGCACAAAGCCCTCGACGAGAGTCGGAAATTCTGCAAACGCCAACACACGCTTCTATATTAGATTCGCGAGAGCGCATTGTCACGAAAACGTGTGTAAACACTGTACGGTTTTTCTCGCGGGCGCCTGCGGACGAGGTGCTCGAAGACCCTGAAATTTCGATTTCCCGGAGTGACTCCCGGATTGTTCGGCGCGAGTCACGTTAACAGAGCAGAATCGAAAACAATTAAGAAATGATTAAATTCGCGCTAGGCGGCGGTCATTTAGACGCCGAGACAGTAGTTATAATGTACAGGGTTATTTGTCCAACGGCTCATGATTCATTTCAGATACTTGCATGGTTCTAATTTTGAGGTTCAGATCGATGTGTAAAACGTTAAATTAAAGAAAAATACGTCGAGTTTAATTAACTGTACCTATAAATATTCTATGTGAGCTTCTTCGATCACACGAATTACATCCAGCCGGTAGTCAAATTCATTCCATACTTCTAAACAGCGTATCTTTCGTAATCTAATGACTTTTGTGATTCGATTTTTCAATTTATCTAGGTTTTACGGCAACCGTGGTATTTTACACAGTATCTTAAACGTATCCTCGAAGAAAATAATGACACGGCGTGAGATCCGATGATCTAAGATGCCAGCTGTAAAGTACTAAATCATTAGGCCAGGGAGTGTTTCATTTAGAAAGCCACGTACATCCAAATGCCAATGTGGTGGTATTGTTGATATATGTATGTAGTCATCAGAAATCAGAATCATTGACGATCGTGGAAGTAGATTATTTTAAAGAAAAGTTTTTTCCTTTTATTTTAATAATTCTTTTTTTTTAATTCACAATTTTTAGTTTTTAACAATAAAAGTGTTATACACATTACACATTCAAAATATTTTATAATAGTTAATGAAAACATCGTAAACGAAAAATCAATGAAGCCATACACGTATAATTTTTAGTAAACAATAATAGTTACCTATATTAATAATCATACTTGATATTATTGAAAACTGTGCGATTTAGCATGCGCATCGTCGATCTTATTTACACAATAATTTGATATTATAACATTGAGTCAAACCGCCAAATTTTGCCTAAAACCATAAATATAAACCAAGTACTTATAATGTTATGTCCATGTCAAAAACTTACGTTTAATAAAATATATTAGTTGAAACTGATAATTTGTATCGCATGTTTTAAAGAACAGAGAAGGAACATTCTAAAAGAAACATAAAACATTCTTTACGGAGGCAGATAATTCCACCGGCTCAAAAGTTTGATGGTATTAAGGTTATTATGAAGACAATACATAGTGTTCGAGTTGTTTTCAAATTATCGTTTATAGTTTGTTGTTCAATGCACTTATATGGGTATAAGTTTTTTGTAGTGATCCTTTGTCAAAACAATCCGTTCATTGAGTACCTACATTCAAAAACTCCCATTTCTCGACTACTTTTATGATTTTAAACAAACGGATTGTTCGTCGTGACTTAGCCGTTTGTAATTAAAAGCGACTGAGAGCAAAATGGTGTTCGAAAAATCCTTCTTTGATCAAAGAGTGGAAATATTTATATAAAAACAAATAATTATTAAAAGATTTTCGTCTACGACCATGCGACTTTATAATTTTTCATCACTTAGAATGATTAATAATTAATAATATTACGAAATATTATAAACCTCCAACTTTCTTACCGAAAATTTTGCCGACTATATTTTATACTCGTTACACGTACATCGTTCAAAAACAGTACAATTTCATCGTCATAATATTGTAACATGATTTTTGTATTTCAGCGCGTTCTCAAAAACAACAGAATTGTTCTCCAGTTGAACGTTTCAGTTTGTTTAATAAACTTTTAAGGTTGTTTTTAATAATAATAATATACTACAAATAATAGCGTAGGAAGAAAATGTTTCGAGTTTACGGGTAAGTAACTTAAAAGTTAAACGGTAAAAGTTTTGTTAATATTGTCTTAATTAAAGATGCTACTCCTGGTTGTTTTACACCGTTGACGCATGTTTTTCCACTTTTCTTGTAACATAAATGAATTTAACCGGCCGTGATGTTAATTAACAAATCATTTTATTTTTATTTTGGTTGAATTTCATGTTGAATTCCCTTACTCAAGGTCTCTGCTGGAAAATAAAAATAATATTTGAATCGATTTTCGCTGTGATCATTAAATAATTATAAATTTATTTAAAGCCGAAACAATACTATTAAAAATTATGAATATTTTTGGCAGGAAATTTGTTTTTAAACATTTTATATACATTTTCAGTGTTGACAGTTGTGATTTCTCCAAATATATTTATCTCATAATTATTTGTTTAGAATCTAGACGAACAATTATTCGAAATTAATCTAGACTGTAGATAGACCTTTATATTATCTTCTAGCTTATTTTAAATTCTTGAACCCCATATATGTAACAGAGAAATATTCATTATATCTCTTGTAAAAGAATATGGATAGAATACACAAATATTTTTTTTTTTAAATCAACTACTGGGATCGGGTATTTAAATTGCTAGTATTTTGTTTTAATATTTTAATCATTCCTAAAAATATTTTCCTTGCAATGTAGTTTTTTTATTATAATTTTTTTTTTTTTTTTTTTTTGGTCAAGTATGTGAACATTTTTGTAAAAAACATGTAGTGAATATTCGAGTTTTAAATTGCCTATTTCGTACATTTTGTTAACTGTTATATTTAAGTATTATTTAATATGAGACTTTTCTATAACATTTAGTATTTAATATTAATTATTACGTATATTTATTTTGACATTTGTTACTTATCTGTTCTAAACTGCGATCGGTTACTTTCAATGAATTTTATTATCTTTTCACTCAGTGCTACTCGTTTCCGTGCTACGAAGTCGTTTCCAAGGTATATTACTTACTTTTTAATAGTTTTTATGTTTGTAAATAATTTTTTCCTGTTTGACACATTCGACCTAACCAATTTTGTCGTACCTACATGTTTATAGTGACTTTTTACCCCGACCAATTAATAAATCTAACGCCGTAAAAATAGCGTGTGTGTGTATTTCGTTATTTAATTTCATTTTGTAAATGCAAAAAAAAAAAAAAATTCACCGTGTCAAAAGGGTAAAAAGTAATGAATATCCATTATATCTACGTGTGACACATGACACACAATTATGTCTCTAATTACGGTGACTGGTCGACTCGATTAATTACAAAAACACTATATATTTCCACCCTCAATTTACACAGTAATCCAGACTTACATTTTAAAATTCGTTTGAACATTTGCTTTTTTTTTCCACATTGGAAGTATTTTTAAAACGCAACGTTGAAATTGTAATCGACGTTTATCGACGTTTTTGTTCCCTACGCACGTGTAACTTATGAGATTCACCTTTTTTTTATCAAATGTACCTATTGGTAAATTAAAAATCGTTATTTTCTCGAAACTATTCCAAAATTAAAAAATAAAAAAATCTGAAGAATTGAATTAATAATTGTATTCAGTAAGATTCGAAAAAAAATCAGCCTGCAGAATATCAGTTATCCGATGCGAATTGAACGAGAAGTTAAAACTAATTGTTTAATTACGGAAAAAAAAAAATACACAACTTGCAGTAAACTAACTTTATAGGTGAGCAAATTATTATACGTATATCGTATATCGTATTTTAATAACTCAGAATTGAAAAAACTTATCAAATATGTAATTTTAAATTCAGAGCGTAGCGAGGAACGTACCTCTTGGTTTTACATAAAATGTTTTCTCTGATCAACTATGTTTTTGTGTTTTTTGATCTATACTTGTTTCACCTATTATGTATTAAAATAGGTTGAAACTCTACAAATACTTTTAAACCACAGTGACCTGTCAAAATCTGTGAATATTTTTAAATACCTTCATCTTGTTTGAAATTTCGATTAATTTACCTAATAAAAACACTTTTAAAGCCATCATTATTATCGTATCCGCTTAATTTCTGTTTATTTTGTCAGAACGGAAAAAGTGCGTTTGTATTTATTATTATTCGACAAGTTCCTATTTGATAGGCGACGTAACAAAATTATCGGGAAAAGTTTCTGTTCCACTTAACCGTGTGACAATTAATGTTAAAATTTAAAAAGAAAAATTAAATTTCTTTAGGCGACGATTCGTTTCGTTGGTCATGAAAAACATAAACGACGAAACTGAAAACTGCTCACGCTGGCTCGACTACGGCTGCGGGGGACAAATTAGAGAGTTTTACATTGTTCGCCTGTAGTCGCACTAAAGTTAAACATCGAAACAATAATAATAATAATAATTGTTTATGAACTCGAAGGGAAAAATTAATCGTTTTTGGTCAGTTTTTGGAGAGAGAGAAAGATATACACAAGGATGGGCAAATATTTATTCGGGCGCGGAAACTTTTCCAATAAATAAACTTTTTTCCCTTTTTTTTTTGCTCATCACCGCCGACTCGGTAGCCGTTTATTGTTTTTGCGTTTCGGTTCGATGGTTTCGCGTGATAATTTACAACGGGTAGTAAGTTTAATATGTATGATTAACAACGATACAACGACAATAATAACCGCTGAAACTCTTTGCCTTAATATGATTCTTGACGTGCACTCGACTCGAAGAAAATTACTTGAACTTTTGTTTTTACAATTATGTTTTTTTTTTTTTTAATTCATATATAGTTTTTAAAATTTTCCACGCGTGGTCTTGACGTTACTACGTATATAAGTTTTCATAAAATATATACTTTTAACAAATTTATGAATTATTTTATTTCGATCAAAAATAAGTGAGTACCCGTTAACGTAAGAGTAAACTTTTTTTAAATTATTTTATCCATTCAGTACATATTAGAAATATTACACGTATTTCATAGAACCATGCAGAACTAACATTGTATTAAATAATCTCCTCTATTTGCACGCATTTTTTAAATATATTTAGATATCAAACATATTCACACTTATTTACACTTCTTCATTATGTTTACTCTCTTCGTCATCATAAGCGTTGTCCCCTCGATTCAGTCTTATTTATCGTTAATTGTTTACACTTTGGATGACGTCAACTCGTCGTTTTCTTCCGTAACGTTGAATTTTTTGGTCAAGAAGGGTGATTTCTTATTTTATGTTTACAGATGTTTTTGTTGATGAATTGGTGATTCTAGTTCTAGTGTAAAGAGAATATGTGCGCAGAAAAAGAACGTTTAAACGTAGGAGTAGGTGTGCATCAGAGACCGGCTATAAGCCCGTACTAATTGTTCTCAGTAATAATAAATGAAGTTACAAAAGAGATTCAAGCTGATATATCCCCTGATGTATGCTATTTGCTGATGATATATTTTTGATCGGAGAAAACGTGAGATACGTTGATGATAGGAGATAAGCAATTGAAAGGAAGGTATTGAAGATGAGTAGAAATTAATCAGTGTATGCTAAGTATAATTTTGGAAGAACAGTTCAGGCGGTTGACGAACGAGAAGAAATATGGCTGTACATAGGACCCTCTGTACAAATGGACGAAGGCTTCGTGAGACATGTGAAACGTAGAATTATGTGCAGACAGATGAATTTGAGAGAATCGTCAAGTGTTCTATGTGATAAAATAATTCCAAAAAAGCTAAGACGTAATACAGGCGCGTGGTGAGACCAACCATGCTGCAGCATGGTTCGGAGTGTTGGGTGTGTTAAATCAATCGGAAAAAGTTGCACGTCGGCCCAGGACTTGAACCCAAACCTCTCACGTGCTCTCTCGTTGAGCTACCCCGACGTACATCTCTCGTTAAAGATTTCCGATGTTATAAACTTATGGACTACGGTTGCTAACAGGTGGTTGACATGAAAATAAAACGGCGTACAAGTGTAGCGGAAACGAGAATACTTAAACGAACGAGTGGAAAAACAAGAGAAGACTGAAAAGGAAACGTATACGTATACGTAGGATTGGTGTTGCGTCGATAGTGGACTCGCCTTAATGATGGAAAATAGCCCGAGATGGTTTTCCTAACGCGGTGAGGAGAGAAGAAACCGAAGTAGTTAGAGCCGTTATGAAAATAAAAGTTCAAGACAAAAGAGGCAGACCAAAAAAGAGATGGACGGAAACAATTGAAATATATATATGAGGGGTGTGCAGAACGATCGTGAGGAGTGGAATGATAGGACAACGGCGATCAACTCCGAATAGTCGGGAGAAAGACGAAGGAAAAGAAATTCTCGTGATACGAATGTTAGTCGTATACATACGTGCTTTGTTCATTTTTGAGCTCGCACGTTTCTGCGCAAACAATAAACAAATAATCTAATATTTTATCTCGACAAAAACGCGTTTCGGGGACCTATATATTTCTCTTTATCCGGACGAACTCGAGGTGATTTATATTCGCCTTTATATCTGGACAATACACCAGCTACCTATCGTCATATCTCGGTTATCAATGTTCGACACTAAATCATAGAACTGAATTTATTAAAATATATTATTACCGCGCGTTTTTCTTGATATCTCCGCAAACTCGTAACCCGTTTATAAGGGTGGCGCGATAATAATATATCGGCCAAGTTTTTTCGCACCCCTCCACCCCTTCTCGTCGCCCCGTTCACTTGCTCCCCAACCGTCTTCTCAGCACTTGCACCCTCTCGTGTATATATATACATACCGTCAACGGCGCGCGCGTCACCTGGTGCTCGGACATAACTCATCGGGTCCGGTGACCGAGGGTGTGGTCGTAACCGCGCGCGCGGTATATTAGGTTATATTGCGTACGTCTCGGATCGGGTCCCCGCGCGCGGGTGGCATTGATGAAACTCCGTCCGGGTCGTCGGGTGTCGCGCTCGCCATCGATCCTGCGAATAGCGCGGAGACGCGATGAAATAAAACCAATAAAAATGCGCGAGAATCGCAAGACCGACGACCGGAGATGGGGAGACCGTCGTTTTATATCGTACGAAACTCGGTAAATTCGATCGAAACGTAGTGAAAAACAAAAGGAGAAGAAAAAAAAGAGGGGGGGAGGGGGAGGAACATCGGAGAAAAAGGAAAACCCTCGTCGTCGGCAAAAAAGTTGACGACAGAAGAATAGAAATGTCGTGCGAATATATGGGCGGGGTAGCTAAATTTTCAGGAAAAGGCGCGTGACTTAGACCTTTGACGAAAATACCGATCGAAATGCGATAAGAATTCTCATAACTGGTTTGAATTCGTCATGAAGTCTACTCGAAAAAAACTTTTCCACGTTTTCGAATTTAGACCCCACATTTTTACAAATAGAATTTTAAGCAAAAAAATTGTATTTTTTTATGTTTAGAAATCTTAAGACAAAAAAATCGAAAACGTGTGGAAGCCGTTTTCAGGATAAATTCAAATGAGTTTTCAGAATCCTCATCGCACCGTTTAGGTCGATCGGTACGTTCGGCAACGGATACGTACATATATTTTTATGATTTCCGTGTGATAGGCAGAGTCAAGGTTTAGTAATTACACTAAGTCGCGTTAGATCATTATAAAGACTTGAAAAAAAAAAGCGATTGAATCTTAATTGTATTTTTGAGCATAACGATGAAGGTTCTAATTTATTACGGTTTATTGAAATAGTTCATGAGACAAGCAATATATAGTAGGTAAACGCATAAGAGTGGATGTAATGTAGAAGAAAAATTCGTTTTATTTCAAAAAATCGTATGTACTATGATTATTTAATAAAAGGATATCACATTGTAATCTTTAACTGATGTATATTAATACACAGCATTACAAAATAAAGCTTATATCATTCCATTTTGGCAATTTTTCTCTCGTGAACTGCGTTATGACGAAGCCTAAGTATACAATTTTTCCGCTTCAATATCGCGTTTTTATCGATATTACGTAATAACGAGTGTTTTTTTACTCGCGAGTGAAAATAAAAACGAGAATAATACTAGCAACGAACAAAAGGGCGTAAATAATTATTATTTATTACATATTTAATTGCGTGGCCGTTTTTAACGAACATTCCAAAAAGCCTTTTTATTTAAGTTTTTTTCTTTCTTTCCATAACGTGGAACAATATCGAAAAAAGAAAGTTTTCTGGAGAGTTTTTTTTTTTTTTTTTAAGTACATGTACATAATATCGTATACATTTTAGTTATTATAATATGTATCTATAAAATTTTGTCTCGTCGTTTTACAATAAATTTTGATGTCAACAACCGTATAATAAATCGGCCGTTATCGAACGAAATATAATTATAACTACACGACACTCCCGGCGTTTTCTCTCGCGAAGCTCATAGCAAAAACGATCCATCAATAATATATATATTCTGTGGATACTAAAAAGAAAAAAAAATTTTTGAAAAAAAAAGAACCTTCTCAACCCTAAGTCGGGTCGCTACGCTGTAAAGTATATATAACTATTTCCTTTATATGAATGGTCCAAAAATAAAAAAATCGACACCGTGCGATCATCAAAGTTTCCCGACGTTTTTTATTATAAAACTTTATTATGTAACGCTATATTCGGTCTCTTTTATCGTAAAAAAAAAAACAACAATAACGATAATCAGTGCACATCAAATGCTTCAGGGAACATTGGATCAATTCAAATTTTACAGCCAAAGTCCAAAAACAATTTTATTAGCATTCTTTAAAAACGACAACATTTTTTACATTATATTTATAATACGGAGTTTCGGAACGTAATAAATTATTAAACTTAGTATAATGCGATTTCAACATTTTTTTTTACCGAAAATGGAAAAAAAAATCGATAAAATTGATAACGCATCGAAAAAAATTGGGGTATATTTACATAGTTTCAAAAAAATACGAACGTTTGATAAGTACTTGGCAAAATAATTTTTCCCACAAATTCTCGTATTTTTTTCTATATTATATTAATAATATAAAAAAAAGGATTAAATAGTTTTAAAGCTGAAATATTATACGCATCGAATTAATATTTTATACGGGCTTCTAAATTTGTGTCCCGTGTGGCTGTTTCACCGAATGGTTAAAAAGAAATTACCGAGAAAGTGTATATTAATCATGTTATAATAAATACCAAGTATGGTTCATCGTTAAAATTGAATGGATACAGACGTCTCTTATAAGACTATGATGAATGCTTGATTTTCGAAAGACCTTTGATGTTAAATTAAAGAACCTCACATCAGTGCGAAATACGTTTGTTTTCTATCGCAAAAATTAACTTGACCGTTCCAAAGCCAAAAAGAGTGTAAAATTATTATAAAAGAATGGAAAAATAATTACCGTCGAGTTATGAACGAACGAAATGTTTAAAACGAATTTTTACTGTTTTTTCAGATAATAATAATAAAATGCCGGTGTTCGATGGAAATTGTGTTGTTTGGTACCGTCAGGTAAGAAGTTTTGAACTAGATTTTGTTATTCATTTTAATCGTCGTTTTTCAAATTATATAAAATATCCTGACTTGGCATTGCTCAGGTTTACTATTCGTTTACCATGTAATATTCTTATTTTAAATTCCACGTCCTTAAAAACCGTCAAGATCGGAGATCCTATATGCATGTATCAGAAAAAAAATTTAAAAACACACACACTTCTTTGTTAAACAAATAGAGTGCTCCCTGTCGTTGAGAATCAAAAATATACAGAATGTCCTGAACATCAGGGGGCGACTTCATGAAAATCAGCTATCACAAATATTTTCGGCTCTTAAAATCGCGCCAATGCGACCACAATATAAACAGGCTGTTTTAAACGTAATACAATTTCGGGATTTTCAATGGTTTCGTCTATTGACATGACAATACGTGGACTTATATATTATATTACTTGTAAGAGCGGAGTCATCATTCGATCTAGACTGGAAGTGAAAATCAATGAAAAAAAACAATATTGAAAGAAATTGACCCTCGTAAAAATCAAACAATTAATTTTAAACTATTACTTACATCGATTTACACAAAAATTATATTTTTCAAGATTCGGAACTAATTTTATTCATTAATAAACGAATATAAGTCTGATTTTACCGTGAAATTTTACTTCCAAATTCAGCGGTCTGGATATAGGGATATATCACGGTATAGGGAATGCGCAGTGGGTACATGCCGTACAGTAAGACCTAACACTGCACGCCAATATGAAGCGGGCAAACGGGCGAGCAGCAGTGTGACCACATGCTCAGTACGAAAACACTGAAGTTAATAACTTAAGTTGTTATTGTTTTCGGTACTTTCAATTTTAAACAGTTTATATTACCACAGTTATTGGATTTAGTACCCGACACAAACAACGTGTTATAACGTTATTTTAAAAACATTTTTACTACATAATGATATTTTGAGTAGAAAACTGCGCTGGAAAACGTGGATTAACGTTGATTGCGCGTCGCCTGAAGTGTCGGCCGTGAAAACTGATGAGATATGAAACGCGTCTATTTACAGTGTGGCAAACGTAACGACGTTATGTTTTTTTCACCGAATACGGTTGTTACTCTCGCCATTTCGCCTGCTCTACGTAAATCGAACCACGGCCATGCCCCGGTATCGTTATGATACCATGTCCCGCGGTTCTTCGTTTCTCTTCCACGGGCAAAACCGCTCCGGAAAACGTTCGCCACACGGTCGCGCGGTATAAGCCCTCCTCCGGAAGGCGCACAAACTCCGCGCTTTTAATACAGTCGGAAAACACGCAAATAATATCATCGTCGTCGCCGTGACAAAAATAACGATACGATAAACACGTATGGTTACGGAGAAAACCTCGGCGGAGATGTAGAGTAGTTATTAATATTATCGTCGTGTTATTTGTACGCGTTCGTACTGTTTTACGGGATCAACGCGGGCAAACAACACTGGAGTTCACGCGTGCCCTTACAGTGGTGCCCGGGATTACAACACGGCCGTGGCGGCGGGGAAACGGGTGGCAACACCGTATCGCTCGCGCCCTCGGATTAACGCGCGCGCGCGCTCACATAAAATAAAATGTCGCACGATATTATTAACATATTATTTAAAACTGCCGTTGGAACGATACGGTCGTGAAATCACGCGTTCGTCGGCCTGCGAATCTGTTTTTTCCACGTTTTTCACTGTTAATATTATATTTAATAATGTGTCATTTTTTGTTTTTTTGGAATTCGAGCGCGGGTTTAGAATCGGTTTTACGCTGATTTTGGTTTTTTCTAACACCTAGTAGAATCTCTCCGATCTTCATACGCGCGACGTGCCTCGAACGATAATACGGTTTGGACTTTATCAGAATTGTAATTGGTTTTTTTCTTTTTATTAATTTTTATTGTTTTTCGAGTTACGATGCGATAACGAAATATAGTCAACGCTTAAAGTGGAATTACTCGAAATTTGACAGAGGTTGGCTAGTTAAAAAGTAAAAGTCGAGTTGAAAAGTTAATCATTTTTTGACTTTTAAACTTAACTCGTTAATTTTTTTTTTTTTTTTTTCGACTTATTTGGTTATAATGAATTGTGTTGTATTCATTTAACTTTTTACAGTTAAAAACTTAACCATCATTGTTGCAAAGTTAGCCGTGTTGTTTTTTTCGTTATCAAGCGAGAACCAACAACCGAAACTAAAGTGTACTGACTTTTTCGTTTTTTTAATTTATTTTTTTAACTATTTAGGTAAGTTGAAAATACTGTTGACATACAATAGTTTATTAAGTTTTATAATTCGTGAACATTTCAGCTTATTTCACGTTAACTTATAACTTATCTAGTTAATAGTTTTCGTTGTTCACTTTAAACTTTTCTTTAAATAAGGTAATTGAACTAACTTAAATAAATATCGCAGTTAATTTTTTTCACTAACTTGCCCAACATTGAAATTTGCATATAACTAATATAACACTTTGAACTATTCCTGTCTAACCATTAATAATTTACCAAAAACGGTGTACTAGACCGGCTGCCCAATTTGTTACTCTTTTTTCTCCGATGGTATAATATTAAATCAAAATTGAGACGACATTTTACTTACAAAATATTACATTGTTGCAAAATATCGGCATTCTTACATTTTACAATACTTACCTTCCCAAATACCTATATTATTTGGCTACTGTGTGTTTTTTTTTTTTTTTTTAATAATAGTTTATTTTCGATAAACGTAAATAATATTGATGATTTGTGCACAAATTTTGTCGTTGACTGAGAAAAGCGGAAACTTATAAATTACAATATAATTAATACCTCGTCACTTTTGAAAAATTCCACGAATAAATGTCGACCCGAAATTGTTTTTAATACGTTTTAAGACTTAACTTACCAACTTGATAAAATCAAAATAAATATAATTAATATTTTCCACGAATATAACTATAAGAATTCGTTTTAAGATTAAGCTGCTTAGCGCTTTCTAAGAATTTAAGTGAATGCAGCTTCTCGTTTCTATTGTATAGCGTTCAACGTTAACGGGCTACAAACACGTTCATTATTTTTTAAAAATATGTGCATTTCACAATAGTTTTATTAAACAATGTTTTATTGTTTTATTTAAGTCGAAACAAAATTATTTGTAAAAAAAACGACTTAGGTACTCTTTTTTCAGTCTTTTTAGGCAGATTTTATTTTTCTGGTTTTTTCGAGGTAGCTGTTTATCATAATACAGCGTTTATGTGATAATAATTCTTATCAAAATCAAATGTTATTGGAAAACAATGCTCTCGACGATTAACTTATTCCAATGGTTATTTTTTCTTCATCGTTATAAAACTCTTCGGAATAGATTTTTCAAATAATGTTAAAAGAACTATACGAAAAATGAATCGCTATTCGTTTTGTAAACCGATTAACAAATAATCAAACAACATAATATATTGTTTGTGTTAATTTTTACATTTTTGAAAAAATAGTATTTAAAATTTATTTTCTAAACAATTTTTTTTATATTTTACAAGTTTGTTGAACTTATAAACTATTAAAAAACAAACGAAAAATTGAATTGAGAAAACGTGGGGTACAAATAACACTTTGTTCTGAATCCAAAATATCTGTTTTCGCAATATTTACTTTGGCCTACTATTTTAGACGTACGCCGATGGAACTCGCCAGACTATTGCTTTTTTTTTACGTCTAAAACATAGCGATGCTAATAACATCCGTCGAGAGTTTTGATAATCAACGGATTTAAGTACATTTTGTTCTTTTGTGCATTGATATCGACGATACTTATGATTTTAGTCTTCACAGTAGGTACCCTGCAACCGTAATCAGACTGCAATACGTCGAGTATGTTACAGAGTTTTACTGTCGTTTCTTTCTTTTTTATATTGTTTATCGGCGAATCTGCGGCGAGAACAAACTTTTCTTCGTTCACGGACACGTCATATTTACAACACAATAATGTGTTTCATTCTATTTATTACGCCGATCGTCTCGCGGAAAAATAAAACGATTCTTTATCCGATCGCAACTATAATATATAATCTAATATACTGTACGCATACGCGATCGGAAACGGTGAACAGCGTTTTATACAAAATTCAGTCGAGCCGTGTACAACGCGACGAGTCGCGTCCGGAATATTAATCGGACGCGTACGGCGCACAACGACACGAGACACAAGAGTTTTCTTATCCGTCCAATGAATTCGAGGGAGAGAACGCAGAGTGAAAAAAAAATAAGTCAAAAGTATTACGAATTGTCGACGATTTTTCAACTTTTAAGACTAAAAAAAAAAAAAAAAAATTTGACGATGCGTTTTTGAAATGTCTTAGTAGCACAATATGTATTTACATGCCGGCAATTCTGTACAAAATTTTCACAACTATTTGTGGAAAATTAAGTTTTAAATTGAACAAAAATTACAAAAAAAAAAAAAAAATGAAAATGTTCGAAACTCAAAAAGTTCTATACTTCCTCAAAATTTTTTGAAATATCTTGAAACTGTATCTTATACCCATTTTGGTATATTACGTATGAAACGTATCTTCTGATCATTATTTTGGACGGGCAAAAAAATTAAATCGATTATGTCAAAAACACGTTTGCCGTAATTTGTAACGGTTTTACCTAAATTTTCTCTTAGTTTTTTTGATTGTATCTTTCTCAACTTGTAACGGTTAAATCCACGACCCCTCAATACACCATGCGATGATATAGATCTACCATAAAAGCTTTGCTGTGCGTAAACATCGGGGGATTATTAAAGAAATTATCGTGGTTTTATAGTGATAGATAAAAAAAAAAAAAAGTACAAACAAATGCATTCTTCACTACATTGAGAATCTAATAAAAATTATTGCAAAGTCGAGGGAAACGGACGTGGTGATCCGTAGGCAAAATTTGAGGGTGAAATTAAAATTTTCCGATAGACAAACTAATGCAACCCCTGATATAGGCAAATATATGTTTTTTTTTTTTTTATATAGTCGGGATTTCAAAACTAATCAGGTCGGCTGAGTCCTCCTTCTAAACCCGTTCAATTTACGATTTTCATTGACCTACCAACACGTTAAACTGATACACTGCAATTGGAAAAATGAATATTTCTTTGAAATATAAATTTTCACTTTCAAAAACGTGTTAATATTGTGTTTTGAATCGAAGGAAATAATTCGTTTTGAATGTACCAATTAATTATGTTTTTTCATAAACAAACCTGTTTATATATGAAACGAAAATCTTTTATAACATAATCAGTCTCAGCTTTATCCGCGTAATAGCAACCATAAACAAGGATTAGTTGGGTCACATTTTTCCCCGCATATTGTGCGTGCTCGTTCTCAGCTCGTTAGAGCGTGTAAGTTTTAACTCAAATTATTTAATAGACAAATAATTATTAGAAAGTTGGGTAATTGATTGTGATAATATGAACGTCGAAGGAAAAACGGATAAAGGATTACCGAAAGACGGAATCAATTGAATACTACTATGAGGGTTGTTAATGTGTGTGTGTGTGTGAGGGCTATGAACGACGGTGATAAAGGGAAGTATAGCACAAGGGTGGCTGACCCCAAATAGTTTCAGGGAGGAAGGCAACGAAGAAAACGAAAGGAATTCTAGTTCAAAATGTCTGAGAGGATTGAGTCATTTTGGTTCGATTCCAGTCCCTTACTCGTACCTATAGGATTTCTATGTTTTTTTTATTCAAAATAGAATATTATATCTTTGCAAGCCGAAATCTTATTATAATAACATGGATCGGTCAGAGCGTTTCAACACGATTCCCGAAAACGATTTTTTCCTAAAAAGAAAAAATATACCGTTACTCATATCATAAAATATAGGCTTATTTTTTTCCCGCCCTGTAAAAGAATCACATGAGCGCGTAGTATTATAATATTACGGTAGAAACGTTTTATATTAAGTGTGCGCGAGGGAATTGATCCGGAGACTTCCGACGTGTATCACCGACAATAATGTATTATTATAATATTCGGCACGTCATTCTGACGTGCCATTTTTCGGAGGATCAAATCTGTGCAGGTATTATATAATATGATGGCAGAGGATGATAATATGTACCTACACTTTTTGAACTTTCGGAAAAACGAGTTTTAAGGTTTAGAATTGAATAAAAAAAATCCAATTTTCATAGAAATGCAACCGTTCCTTTGTAGGACTAAAATCAATGACATAGCACGATTTAAAATATTAGGCCATAATGTACATAAACTGGTCTTCAAAAAGTTATCGAGTAACAGTTAATATAGACATAATATATTATATCATGTTTTTCCTTTATATTTCATGCATCAATAACATAAAAATAAATTAATATTAATATTTTATTCCGTCAATTATATAAAAAATAAAAATATAATTAAAAGCAAAAATCTCAACTTTTTTGTGGTATTCAAAATCAGAGCACTCTTTCTACACAAAAACGTCAACACAAACTAGTAAATTTCATACTTTTTGCCGCAAAATTTTCAACTCTTTTTTTTTTTCATTTTCGGGGTATAACTCAAAAAGTAAGCAAAATTAAAAAACAAAAGTTACTACAATACCAGTCCACGAACCTATCAGAAAATTTACTAATTTTTAAAATCGCGACATTTCTTCCACCCAAAAAAGTGGTCAAAGAAAAAAACAAAAAAACAAGAAACAGCATTGCAAAAAATCAGTTAAACAGACTAGATTTTTTTTTTTAAAAGTTTTAGGTTTGTATAGCCGATTTTCCGAATGATTTTGAAGAATTAATACGAATAAATAGTTTTTGAAACTTTCTGATTTTTATTCGGCACTCGTTGTACGCGTTTGCAATTTATTTTATTTTTTTCAAAGCCGGTGGTTTCTAGTTTCCAACATTAACAGTTGCCTTGTAATTCAACGTATTTTTTTCACGTGTTTATTCGTTTAAGATAATAATAAACTTTTAACGATTCTGCAACGTTGCAAATCGTCTGAAGTGGATTTGATTTGGGAAAAATGTATATAGAAATCGCATTTGTGAATAGTTTCTGAAGCTTATTTTGTCAATAATTCAATCCATAAACTTAAAATAAAATAATAATGTAAACATAAGTGGACATCAAGGTTTGACTTGTAATAAATATTATTTTGTAAACGTAATGCCTATTTAGAAGAATAAAAACGGTCATTTTGTTTTTGAACTAATTATTGTTTGATTATCTTTTAACATACACAACAATTTTCGGATTCTACGTCAGTTTTTCCACTTGACGATATGAGAAAGATTATGATGAGGACAGTCTTTTAGTATTTTTCTCGTCCCATAAAAATATAATAATCTTAATTTTTTTAGTCGGTTTTCAAATACGTCAACCAGGCACTTCTGAGAGTCGCTTGGGCAAATATTAAGTGAAACATTTCGGGTGGCTGAGGCCAATATCTTGTGATATATAACATTATTTTCGGAAAGAATGTATCTAAACGTTAAAGAAAAATATGGTTCGATGTGATTTTAGGATGTTAAGCTATCTGGAGGTACAAAAACTTGGGTCAAATTACTAAATTATTTGATATTTCAAAAATATATTTCCAACCCACCTGCATTTGAGTAAAAATATTTGGCACAAAACTTCCTCCTTTCGAGTACCAAACACACTAAAACCGTATAAATGGGTCGATGAAACATAATATAATATGTGTTTTTGTCAAAAGCATCGCGTCATTCTCACGATGATCTCCGGAAGGCTTTTGGAATACGCTCGTGATTGATTATGTACTGCCGGGAGAAATAAGGAATTAACCATAATCCGTGGTTTTATGATGACGTCGTAAAGGGAGACGGTTTCTGTTCTTAGTGGAGTCCACACCTCGGTACCAGTGTTTCGAACAAAAATGAAAAAATATTCAAAATTCAAATATCCATAATATTAATTTCTTTCTAGACAAAACTACGGCAAAATATCCAGAATTAAATGTTTTTCACTCGACTCTACCCGACGCAGAATATTTCTCTTGCGATTTACATTGATTGTATCATACATCGAGGTCCAAAATATAACAATATGCTCATTTGTATATAACTATAGCTGCATTCATATTTCTCCGGAAAAGAATACTTTATTTTGGATCTAAAACAGCAATAATCTAAAAAAAAAAAAAGAAATTATTAAGGAACAATAATTTTTGTTTAGTCCTGCGCTAATTAAAAATAATCGACTCCAATGTCAGCTTTTGTGTGTCCTTCGAATTTTAACATATCCCCAGATTGTATATTGTTTTCACTCTGAAATGTGTGTTTTACCCGGTTAAGATTATTGGGTAGTGAAAAAAATTGCGATCCAATTTTATCGAGTATGGGTGACGATTGGTGATTGGCCCGAACTATTTGAAATTTTATCAAACAATGATTTAAAAAATGATTTATCATCATTGATAATATGGGACCGAAATCGAATTGTATTTATTCATATGTGTATTAAGATAAAATGATTTTAATCATTTCGTAATAAGTCAATACTGGTAGAGTGACTTTTCACTGTTTTTACTGATTTTCCGCCGTCAAGTTATCGTATATAACTATAACTTTGGTTTAGACGAAAAACAAAACTTGCTCGGAATATTTTAAACACTTGAATTTTCATTTGGTCCTGAGGCGAATAAAAATACAATCTCAACGAGTTCACTGTATTGTACAGCTAACGAACATCCCGTTTACACGAGGCGACTTATGGGATATACGTTATGTTTATTTTGTTTAGTTCGACCGATTGCGCGAACGGACGCGGGAAAAATTTTCATCAGAGAAAACGGACGAAACGAGATCGTACCGATTGCTATCGTGTGAAACGTTATTATATTTGATCGTAACTCGGTTGCACTGCTCAGCTAGAAATAATTTTTCTCTCCTTTTGTGGTGAAACACAGAAATACTGACCCACGTATAACGTAAAAACACAAAATGTATATATATATATATGTATATTGTAATATTTACTTTTTCGAACCGCAGCACTTTTACGTTTTCTTTTGCGAACAATTCTTGACGGCGCACGTTCGATACGAGTGCGGTATAATACGCTTCAATCGATTTATCACTATAACGGTTTTATTTCGTTTGTTATTCTGTTACTCTGCGCGCCGTAAAATTATCGTTTCACGTTTGGCACTTTTCACACGTCTAAAGCCGGTAAGTAACGTACGCGCGACGGAGAAAATAAAAATTTACCTCGCTGCAAACTGAACACGGACGAAAAAATAAATAAAAATCCAATTTGCGCGAGCGTTCGTTAGTTAATAAAAAAATGTTTCATAATAATGCGTTGTAAAGTACATGTGTTGCCGAAACGCGCAAAAAACTCATGACTTTTATACGGTATCGGTGAGGTTTTTTTTGTAACCGCTATAATTATTCTCTATAAATATAATAACCGTCGACTCTTTGTGTGTACGAATAAGCACGAACTCGTGCAGAACGTAACGGAAAATAACGTGTCGTGTATCGACATTGAGTTTTTTTTCATACAATCAATCGACGAATTTCCCTATTTTATTCGTAGTGAATTTATTTGAAAAAACGCGCACGATATTTTCAACCGGAAAAAGTGGCTGCTGACGAAATTTCCACACGAAACGCGCTGTATTTCGATAAAACCTTACTCTGATCGCGTCAGCGTTATTATTAATACATACCTGTTGAAGTAGATTATAGAAAATATAACTATATGTAACCATTGATACATAGATAGTCCACGCAATGTTAAATATTGGAAACACTAAAATCGTCTCAAATTGAGCCAGAATTCAATATAATAGTAATGGATTCCTGACAACAGAGCGCGCAACGTGCCATATAAACGTTGCTATCAACAATTTATTGTTATTACTTATATCATTATTATCGAATTAATTAACAATTATATATATTTTATATAATGTCGTATTTAAAGAGACGGCGGGCTAGTCCAGTGGGTCGGAAATTATGTCTTCTAACTAAACTAAACGATGCGTGAGGTTCGACTCCCAGGGTGAGAATTTTTCTCGTTGGTGGCGTCAAGTCTCTGGTGCAATCCGGTCGTAATACCCGTCTAAATCTATCCTTTGGCTTAGCCGAGAACCATCTTCGACACCCTAAAGGTTATACGATATAATGTAATCAAGTTGATTTCCTTCAAATCAAAATTTAAATGATAAAAATCCGATGTTTACTTATTACAGTAATATATTTAATTATAAATTAAACCACCAAAATATAGGCAATCTATTTATAGACCGATTACAAATATTTATTACCTATATGAAAATATCAAATAAGAAAATAATACGCTTTACAATTTTAGATTATCTCATATTTCCACGAATGAACAGTGGACTGTCGTCGTTTCTCGTTGACGTTTCTGTCCGTTTTAGTATTTTATTATGATCATTTAATTAATCGATCCTGACAGTATACGCTCTCTATCGTCATGTTGCGCTATTAATTAAAAGTGTTTCCATTCTGCCCATTGACGTGGACTATCTATATGTATACTTAATCAATGCTATAACGTGCGTCACGATTTCCACACGTGGTGTGGTACGGGTACACGCTGACAGAGAGCGCTGCAGTCGATCTATCCGTGTTTATAAAAAATATTGTGTTTTGAACCGTATTTTCATCGTGCGGTCACGTCAACTTTAATGGTTTCAATGCAACGACGAAAAGAAATCAATTTAGTTTTTGGGTAAAGCTAATGGCGAAGCTGGCGAAACTAGTGTGATCTAGCGGTGTATTTCGACGCCAAAACCGCTGATAAAATGGATTACAAAGCAATTTAGTACAATTCGTTTTTCTATAGTTCAACCGCTCGACGAGCGTTTTCGTATAGATACAAAGTATGTCCAATAGAGGGCGCTCGTTTGGCCGACTTCTAAACAGTTGTGTCCTGCGTTACGGCGCGACCGTTTATCTGAAAATATCGCAATTTTCGAAAACTTCACAATAATAAACGCTAAAAATCGCGAATTCGTGAAAACGAGCGCCATACGAGAGGTTTTATTCGTACAAACAATACAAAATCGGCCGATTACACGTACTCATGACTCAAAAGAAAACGAAAATTTCAAAAAAATAGAATTCAAGTAGGGAACACGAGTCCAAATTTTTTAGTGCGATGACATTTTTCGATCGGACACGCACCCACCGACTGTCAGAGTGTTCGCCGCAGAAAAAAAAAAACATTATTGTAAAAACGTTCATTCATAACGTTCTCTTTTGCGCTGAAAATCTAAAAAAAAATTATTTTCGAGAGAATAAACCGACCGTTTTCGTGGGATTCTTTTTGAAGTGTCTGGCCCGAACGGGTACGTATCGAGACGCCCAACCACTCGAAATCCATTACCGAAAAAGAATCCGTTTCTACCGATCAAACAGTGTGGACCGCTCTTCTCGCCCGCGGCCGGGTCTCGGGTACACCGTGCTGATGACGTACACTATGGTCACATAATCTTTTGTCCCGTTTTCGCCGACCCGTGTACATAACGGCGATAATATTATACCACGGTCCGGTCGACATTTTCGTAATAAATATATAGGTTACCTCTGTATATATATAGATATACACCACTGGCAATCCCATTGTTTCGACGGGCGCTCCGATTTTCTTTTTTCCCCGTTTAACGATCCCTAGGGCTAATGGGTTGGAAAAAATGGCTCGGCAGTATCCAGTTTCCCCGCTCTTCTCCCGCGGAACGAGGCCCGGACATTAGGCTAAAAGCTCGGGAGTTTTCGCTACGAAGCGAAAGTTCGGTTTGGATTACACGCGAACCGTGAAAAGATCGGTCGACGACGTGGGTTTTCCTCGAGACGAGAACGACCGTGTACTTTAAAACGGACAAGTTTTAACGATTTGAGTAGGTCGCGGCGTAGTGGATCACCGGATCGATATGGTATCACGTATTATTATACGTAGAAACGTTTTGCTCGAAAAAAAAAAAATTCGCTTCTAGCCTCAGCAAATACTGGTTATAAATTGTGATATTTCAACCGTCATTTACGGTTTAATCGTTACTGAAAAACCTTACAAAGTATCGGTATATAGATATAAATTTTTCGATTTTATTTGTAAAGACAAAACGCGTCCACGACGTTATACAATACGATTGTCTCTCGTTTTAACTCATATTTTCCACTGGAATTTCATAGAACAATTGCAATCTATTCGAAAAAATTGCGATTTTTCTGAGTACTTTAGAGAGCTGGTAACTTCTCGAGTCAACAGCGTCGCACACGCGATAGTGAATTGCCACCGTAAAAATTCCATATTATCGCACTTTAGATCAGAAAACTCGTAAAAAGTTTTTTTTTTCTTTTATCACTTTTAGCAAGACGAATATGTAAATTTGTACTGTTCTTTTGATCCAATTTTCGGTATAACGTTACGTTCACAATAATCCAATAGACGTAGGTTACGTTACAAGAATTATAGTCACCCAAATAACATTATAAAATTGATAAAATTAGAATCTCGATTCATTTCATTTGAAATTGACAAATTAAATTAATTTAAAGATTCGTAATATCATTTGTTCTTGTATGTCTGGAAGTATGAGGAGGTCCTGGGTCTTTCTTTCGGTCTTTTTCTTTAAGCTCTTCCTTCTAGTATATTTGTCATGAAGTCGTTGTGCCTGATCAAGTGGCCAATTAACTTGATTTTTCTTCTCATTATAGTCTTTAGAAGGGGCCTTTTTTTATTTATTTGTTCTAGTATTGCTTCATTCTCTTTCTATCCAGCTCGTTCTTGTCATCATCCGCCACATCTACATTTCCATTACTTCTAATTGTCTTCGTTCATACTTCCTATCACCATCCAAGTCTCACATCCATACAGTTAGATACCCCAGATATACGTTTCAATAAAATTATTTTTAGATTCTCCACTGAGGTGTTTGTTTGTAAGGAGAGTTCTATTCTTTTCGAAGGCCTGTCTTTTCATTCCCTCGGTCAATTTATTGTCATTAGTTATAAGACTACCCTGTTGGCAAAATTCATTCACTAAGCCGATGGCTTCATTTCTCACCCTTATGTTCGCTGTTCTATGGTTGTCAATTTTACTGACTACCGTTGCTTTGGGTTCATTAGTATTAATTTTGAACTTGTATTTGGCAGACCACCGCTAAAATTTTCTTGAGATTCGAATGACCAGCGGCCGGCTTGTACTCAGGGCGAATCCAATTTCGAGTTTCGACCGCAATAAACGCGTTTTGTCGTCACCGGTAGACCGCGCGTGTTAACACCGTCGACATTCAACGAGTGAATATTACAAAAGTTTTTTGAGTACGCGCGCCAAAAGTCCTCTCGCATACCAAATGATATTGTTCACCTTGCGCTTGCCAAATTGCAAAACTTTCCTCGCAAGTACGGTAGTTTTTGGGCGCTATTTTTCGTAATAATTATTTGATATACTTGTATAGGTATACGCGTTGATAACTCGCCCCTTCCGGTTATAATTAGAACAATTTTATATTTTTCAACTTGCTCTTCGATTTATTCACCGTTTTTTTTTTTAATTTTGTTTTTAGTTTTAGATTCTGAGCTCAACGAGGAATGTATCGTTTTTACAATGATGTTTATTTTTTTTGTTCCGTGAACACTTTTTCAGGTTGAAGAAATGCTCCAATTTTAAGACGCTTACGCGTAGATAGATTGCTGTTACTTTTTAAGTCAGTAATTTTTCTGATAGGTTTATGGACTTCGGTGATACTTCGGTCCCAGTTTTTTTTGTAATTTAATTATTTTTTATTTATACCTCAAAAACCAAAATAAAAATTGAAAATTTTTGTAGCGAAAAGTTTCAAATGTCCAGGTTTGTGTTGACGTTTTAATGTAGAAGAAAAATCTTACGAATTTAAAATGCGCATCAGTTTTGGTTAGGAAAATTTGTCACATTTTTCGAATTTTTTTCATGACCCAAGACTATTACCTTTGGGATAGGAATAAGCGCAAGTGAGCAACAAGGACCTGATGACAATTACTTCAACAGTTTTCTGCAGCGGTCAAATAACCGTATTTGATTGACAATTTTTGGTCTATTTTGGTTTTTGAACACAAATTCAGATTACTTTTTAACAAAAATATTTTCGTTCTTATTCCTAAACCTGGATTTCGTTTAATCTTTTTTGGAGCTCAAATGATTTTTTCTCGTCTTAAATAGAAACTGTACTTTTACGTTGTATAATACGTCTACCAATTATAACTAATTGGTTCACACGTTAAAGATTCGTTTCAAGTTAAAATAAAGTTTGAGAAAGACACGTTGTAGTTTAGAAATAATTTATTATTTTAATTTTTTTATTACGTACCTATGTTAAGCATATATTTGATATCAAAGTATTTGGATATGTACCTATTTGTTGTATTTTTTTTTTTTTTACCTCTTTACTCGAGAAAGAATTTTGAATAAAAAATAAAAATATTCCCAACAAGATTGCAAACAAACACATCAAATAAACTCCACGGCACACGGGGGAACAGGTTAAGTTCGATTCTCGTTGATCGAGTCAAAAGCTATAAAGTCAATTTTCGGCCGTCACGTTTGTCGTGTCCTTTTGAGCCACGGCCGGCCGGTAAACAAATACCGGAAAACCTTTCGAATACATCCGACGCGGGTGTTCCGGACACAAGTGTACTATACCCGAAAATAAAAACTCGTTTCATTGGTTTTTTAAATTTTTTTTTTCTCTATCGATTTCCCCGAACCAACACACGTCGACAAAGATAAGTAGTTGATGTCAAACAACGTATTGCAAAAAAAAAAAATATGTTTTTTTCTCTTGAAAATTGTAAACCTTGCACGTTTCGTGCCAAAAAAGGTATATCTATAAATGCGTTTCGTCCTGGAACGAAACGGTCCGAAAAGTGACCGCTGGAAAAACGTAAAGGAAAATTGCAGGCGACGATGAACGATTTTCGTTTGTTTTACTGATTACGCCTTTCCAGGTGTTGTCCGTTATGTTATAATTATAAATCTTGAGATATTTGTTCACGTTCTCCTCGAGACAGGTTTAATTGTCACCGAATCTTATATAATACATTGTATATAGTAGGTAACTAAAAAAAGCCTTTACACTTTTACTGTATTAAAACGTTTTGTATTCACTTAAATCGATTTGTAATTATAAATTACATTATACACACGATCACTTTAAAATCCCCGGACTCTTTGTTTTCAGCCGATTTGGTGAAAACTTCGATAAAATTATCGTTTTAAAGAAAACGATAACGTCCACTTCAGACGATGTTCTCTAAACATTTTACAGCCATAATAATTATTAATTCACATTACCACCTCGATATTGCATTTTAGAGAACCTACCTATATCGTTATGACGTACGATATTCCCGCGGTGCCTCGCGGACGACTGCACATTTCAATATCGTCAACATTACATAATATACTTCGCTATCCGTTAAAACGCGATATTCCGGCTCACGATTCGATCGTGTCGGGCTGAGCTCGAGTTTAAAATACTATCGAACACACAATGGCGAAACACCATAATAATATTTTGCTTCGTTATTGTAATAATTTGTGATAATGGGAGCCGTGTGCAGTTGGCGGCAGGCCCAGCGAGTCGAAAAACGCGAAACACCGCTCAAAATCGATATTCAGAAGCTCCATAAACAACCGTAAACACACTGTGAACATAATATATATACCTCACACGAGTATATATTGCACCCGGTGCAATTGTAGTTAAATTGTTCCGGGAAATGATCTCACCAGGGGGAGAAAGTAGGCCGAAATTGATCTGATCGCAATATTATCTGTCGATCGTAGATACAGCTATAAGAGATAAAATATACAAACCTTTTTTTTTTTTTTTTCAACCGAACCAGAACGGTTACGAAAACGATTAGTAATTTTGTATTAATTTTTCAATTTCAAAATTTGTAATATGAATTACTATAAACATTTAGTATTACAAAATGTAATTTAGTTTTCGGATCCTAAACTCACCTTTTGAATTTAAAGAGCCCTTTTTACATATTTTTTATTTATATTTAAATATGATTTTAAATGAGATCGACACGTATATTTTAATTGTCATTCCAGATCTTTTTCTGAATCCAATTTAAAAATCGTTTTTCTTCAACATTGTTTTTACTTTTTTCGGATCAACATTGATTACACGCATGCCTAATCAGTTTTGTGAGTTTTGTCTGTACACGCTTTCGTGTAGTTGCATCGATTTTCAATTTTTGCTCTCAAACAAAAATAAATAACGATTGTATGAATTCAAGTCTTTCGGTGTTACCGTAATAGACCAACATTATCTACATTGTATTATATTTGTATTTCAAATTATTCAATTACTAACCTTCCGGTTGATCACAGACAAAAAAATGTATAAAATCAATAATGTTTTTCAATAATTAGGTACTATCTAAAAGCTATTTCACGTTTAATCATATTTTAAAAGCCCCAAACACTATGCATACGTTGTAAAACTAATATTAATTGTAATGATAACAAATTTAGTTTATTTTAATTATAGTCTGAAACTGATTTTATTTTGATATACTATATCGTAACGCTGTTATAACCGTAATTTAATTTATACAACCTGACGGAAATAATCGTTTATGTTTTACAAAGAGAATGCTAACAAAAAGAGAAAAATGTTTCATTTTTTTTTTATCGCGAAATAAAAGTAATAAATTTAATGTATTATGCAAAATGAACGTTTTGAACTGGAGTCGTCGATGTGTACAATTTAATTTTACTTTTGTGTCGAGACGTGAAGTCAATTATAACTACAATAAAGAAAACAATTTTTTTTAAATATTTTATTGAATGTATTTTTTCTTTGAATTTGCTGTGTCCTTAGACAGCCGAGTTTGATGTTCGACCAAGGGAAATTCAATATTTTTACATCATTTATACAACCCCTGAGAATAACGAAGTGAAAACGAGGGATGTGGTAACGCGACACGTTCGCGTTTCGTTTCCAGTTGTTTTTTTTATTTAAATACGACAAAAATATAGTCAATACAATGAACGATTTCACAATATCCCTGTTTTTCTCAGTAGTATGAAAAATCTGGCCGAGTTCGGATTCATTTCGAATATCAATTTATTCCGACTTCAGTAGAACACCAGACTCGCAATATAAATATGATATTTTTTTGATTATTATTTTAACTTGTCACCAAAGAGTGAAAAAGTTCAATGTGTAGATGATTAAGTGTTCAGAAAACGCGTTTTTAGTTTTAGATATTGAATAACAATTATATTCAATCAAACGAAAAAGCAAAAAGTAAAAATAGCCGACCTGTTACATATTGGTACAGTGTTTGTGAGTTTTAAAGTTTTATTTATATTTAAAGTTTTAAATTATGACTTACGTTTATTTTTAAAAAAATTTAATTTTTTTGTTTTGAGTTTTAGTTATTGTTTCAAATATTGTTTGTAGAAATCTGGGGTAGAACATATTTTCTAAATTTTAGTTGTTATACTTATTCGCAAAAATGGTATTGAAAATTGCTCTATACTGTAATTGTATATACTTACTCTACACAACTTGGTGATCAATTATTATATTAATCAACTGAAATTGAAAATGTTGTTTTAAAAAAAAATTTATTTCTTGTTTATTAAAAATGTATGCGTTTACGTTGAATAAGTCACGAATAAAAGAATTATTTTGAATAACGTCAAAGTTTAGTTCAAATTTATTTTTGTATACTTAATATTGATATTATATAGAGGTAGGCAAATGTTTGCACATGTCTAGGAATTTAAACATTGGTGTTAATTAGTTAAAAATATAAAGAATCGTGAACTATAAGAAGTTATTAGCCAAATTGATTTAAATTTAATTTAAAAAATTATTTTTTTTTATTGTACCTCTTTGTGTTTTACTCGTCAACATTATGCATTCAGAAATCGCATATATTCACAATATCACACACGTTATCGTTCTAATATTTCAAATAATATAATTTTTCTTTTTCATCTTCGCCATGCTCCCAACTATTTGAGATCGGTTATTCAAATAATGTAGTTAATTTTGTTTTAATAAGAAAAATTTTAATTTTTTTGGACTTTTACCAATTGTAAGAGTTTATGATTATTTTGAAAAAAATAAATTAAAAATTATATTAATTATCTATATTATTTTCCAGGCAAAATGATTTCACTGGACAGAAGATGAGCCGACCTCTTAAAATTAAGAAAAAAAATGACATTTAATCAGGTAACTAGTTTAAATATATACTACATAACATACACAATAGTGAATAATTCATTTAAAAATGAATAAATTGTAACGCATTAAAGTTATCAAAAATTAAAATTAAGTTGTAAAGTTGTATTTGTTTGTACATTCTAATAATTAGTTTTACTTAAAATTATGCTTAATTTTTCTTGTTTGTGATGTATAGAATGAAAGTTTACAAAAAATCATATTTTTACACCAGTGGTTCAATTTTTCTATTTATTTTTGGTTATAACACCAGTAGGTTTCTAAAAAAAAAAAAATTAGTTTTTTGTACACACATGATCCGTGGTCTTTCTTTATATCCAGGGTGTCTCCCAATGATCCTCTTGGAGCCACCCATGCTTAATCACACTTATTTAGTCGTTGGTTTTGTGGTTCTATATTTTCAAATCTACGGTTAGAGTCGGCTAAAAATCACTTCGCGGCTGATTTCGAGTATAATCACTATTAAATGTATTTTTGCCAGTCAATTTTTAGAAAACACTCAAAACAGTTTACTCTATCTGTAAACAATGCGTTAGCAATATTGTTTCGTATGCAATTTTTCGCCGCGTTAGGTTAGGTTCTTTAACAATGAAATATACGGAAATTTCAGCTAGTTCCGTCAACTGATTTGGAAGTTATGTCCAAAAATACTAAATCTATTACGTCGAAAAACACGTTTGCCAGAATTTTTAACGATTTTAGTCGAATTCGACCTACTTTTTCGATTGAAACTTTTTCAATTTTGAACGTTCAAGTCTGAGACCTTTTATTTGACGTGTTGAACGCGTGAAAATCGGATTCTTTATAAAACAGAAAAGCAAAAGAAAACATCGTGTGAAATCCAATACATTCTGCGCTTCACTCGGTGACTAAAATATGTCTATTTTTCGTACGAGAGCAATTTAAAATTTTGTTAAATTTGCCAACACGAATCCCCTCGCGGGACCTCGCCAAAACAACCGCTGTCAGTGTCCTGCTCTCGGAACACGCCGCGGACTTAGGGGTGCGGTTTTTTCGGGACATCCAATCGAGACGCGCGTAATCTCTGGCGGAAGCGAAAAGAGCGACCGGTCCGACACGGACCTAATATAAATGGTAATTTCGCGAAATCCCACGTGACGTTTCGGTGTCACGAGCTTAAACAAAAAAAAATAAAATAAAAAATACCCAAAATCTGTTCGGGTATCTCACCAATACGATAATAATAATATTATTTACGTATAGTGCGACACCTACAAAAACGCGTACGTGAAGTTGGTCCCACCCCAACGTTTCGACACTTGGAACCTTCACAGATGTTTTGCAATTTATTTGGTAGAATTCGGTATTTTTTTTTCCGTACCGGTGACTTCCTTAGAAAAATAGTTTTTCACTCGAAGGGGGCCAACTTCGTTGTAGTCCACTCCCCATCCACTTAAATGATTCGAACAGATAGTCTGCATCTTGTCGGCTAAAATTTGATATTTTATGTAATTTTTTTAAAAACGGAAAGAGCAATTATCAAGACCCGATTACATATATATAGCCTGTTCTGACTCGAACAAAAATGGTTAACAAGCGGTCTTAAAGTACTACAGAATAGTAAAATAGGACGATTTGATAAATCAATCGAATCACTTCGAGTTTTATGAAAAAAAATTAATTTTCATTAATGTGTAAACACGAAACACGCGGATAATCTGGTTGCTGGTATTCACTTTGAATTTGTGTGAAATAAAAATAGGCGGTTTAACACTTTGTCATGAGTCATCTGAGTATTATAAATGGTGAAAAATTAATAAGGTAAAAATAAAAAAAAAATAATGAACATACAACTTATAAAATACTATATAACAAAGAACATTGTTTTTAAATAATTGGTTTTTATAAATTGACCATTTTCCTTTGAAGTATTAGTTAGTTTTTAATTTTTTTTTTTTTTTTCTATACCTACACATGTGTTATATTGGCCATATCGTTTCTCCAAAATCGTTCGGATGAAACTTACAATTCGATGAGTATTTCACATACTGAGCTCGTTCAGAATCGTAATTTATTCGGAAGTGTTATAAGTGTTTTTAAAACTCGTGTTTCAAATGTCTCGTGATCACACGATCCATTCCACCAGTGCGATCGCTTTAATTTTTCTCAGCAATAATTGTGTATTTGAAAAATTCATTTTATCGTTTTAATCAAAGATGAAAACGCGACAGGGCATAATTTAACTTTTTTACGGTGGCAGCAATAGGAACATAAAAAATAACAAATTCCTTTTTTGTAAGAACGAGGAAAATAACGAATACATTTTTAATAAACGACTTTGTGAAACCGCGGGTTCTTTAGGACACAAAAAAAAAAAAAAACTGGTAACGGTTTCCTCTTGAACAACACGCTGCAGTGTAACAATGATAATGATAATTGTAACAGTATATTATACTACACGCTTTCCCGGTGAAATCCGATAAGGATTTAACTTTTTAAACTTTCCGTCGTTGTAGGTCGTATAGTATGAGGTGCAGACGACATTAATAAAACACGCGCGATATTATTCGCTACTGACAAAACGGCTTTGCGGGAGGATAACGCGTCGGTTTATATTAAATCCCGTCGCTTTGTTCGCGAAAAACCTCCGAAAGACTCTCCCCGGGGCTCCTCAGCCCTATATTGTTATATTTACTGCAAAAATGCGTGTAAATATATGCCTACAAAATATATATACACGTATATATATAGCGACGAGCAGGTTTTATAGGTAATATTTTATACGGGGCTGTCGTCTCTGTAAATTAGGTATCTTCGAGCAGGAACGGAACCGAGTGTGGGAGGAGGCGCTAAGGGCCTTTACTCTGCCACCCCCGTTTGTGTTTCATACACGTTATAAAGTAAAAATACAAAAAAAAAAAATAAAACTAAATTCAAATAACAAAAAAAGCGCTAAAATGTATAAAACGAAAAAAAAGAAATTTTTTTAGAGTCGGTGTAGGGTTAAAAATATACTACTATATCGTGACTTACGAAATTACAGCCTTCAGTGCACCGCGGATGCAGTCGATAAATATTTAAGTTTTAGTCCGTACCATAATCACCGAGTCGTCAGAGCAGGAAATTGCACTCTGTTGAGTGCGTATAGTTTATTTCTAACTATATACGTCGGACGCACATACTCCAAAAATAAGTTATGGCATATTTTTTCGTATGGTTATTTCATACTATTAATAGTGCATTTTTCGTTTCTCGCTTTAATGTTTTTATTTCATAATTTTCAATGGAACGTAAGCAATCTTTTCAAAGTTAAAGCGGTGTTTTGGTCATCGTTGTTAATGCTCAATGATCATTTCGCTCACGCAGTTGCCGTTTTCGGCGAACCACTGATTCGAATGTCATTTTATTGTGTTAAAATGATAAAAACATGTTTTTCGACTTGTTTACAGAAAGAATTGCGGAACAAAATAGCGATTTAAAATGATAAAACAATTTTTATTCTGTCCCTAAGTGCCTAATTTTGTATTGCGTTAGTGCAGCACGAATTACGGCACCACCGCGCCACAGTGCATCCAATTCGCGGGGCATCACTCACATTTGCAATCTGGGTAGTAATATAATTTACACGTTTATCGCATTTTTATTTTTTTTTGCTGTACAAAAAAAACGAATTATTTTTAATACGTGAGCGAAATGCTTACACGTCAACAACAGTGTTACAAATTTAACGTCGCTAAGGGGATTGGTTAACAGCTGTGGGTGAGTCGCAAATAATTCTGCGCATGGCAAAAAATTTCAAGTATCGAATTGTTACAAAGCGCACCCACGCGTTTCCTTTGCGGGAACGGTCAAATCAGGGTTTTCGAAAATTTAAGACTTACGAATTCTACCGAATAATAACGAAATCGTTGCGACGAGTTACAGATTGAACATAACAATTACTAATAACGTGTAAGTGTTCCGGAATCTAAGGGCCGACGATCTGGGGTGAAGTTTCCGTAAGGGGCGACCGGAGTGGCGATGATAATAATTATTATTGACCGTAGCCTCTCGTGGTGTGTATACCGTTGGTGTATACACTTGTACACAAACAAGGTTATCAGATTTCGGAGTTTTGTTGTTTGTCGACCTCTCGCTGCCACCCTCCGCATCCGAGGCGTTGTCGCCACCCGACGGCCTTCCTCCTCGCGACACTTCCTCCAAATCGATTTATAAGGAGCGTAGTTCCCGTCGCAGCAGCTATGTTACACATCCGAAGCGCTTTGGAACAAGTTTATTTATAAGTTTATTTATAAGTTCCCGTCGCAGCAGCTATGTTACACATCCGAAGCGCTTTGGAACAAGT
>CM029360.1:827285-896862 GCA_017140985.1 Hormaphis cornu
GGAGCTGTAGTATATCGGTGTGGATTGTTTGATCAAGGCTGCGAAAGTTAACACGTTTTTGTGACTCGTTAAGTTAGTCAAAAACACAATAATAAGTTAAGTTGACCCGTCGTTGGTGACGTTAAATTGATAACAATATTGTTGACGTGAGAACGTTTTGCCAAAACAAATTAAAAAAATTAGTTAAAAAACGAAAACGAATAAAGAAAAATGATACTAAAAAGAACAAAAGTAAGAATACGATGAACGCGTTTCCTATATTATTTCATTAAATTGCTCATATTGCAGGTGTCGTGATGCCTCGAAATAGGTGCACTGTGGCGCGGCGGTGTCGTAATTCGTGCCGTCCGATGCCCTAATGCATTACAAAATTCGGCATTGTCATTTTGGGACGAAATAACAATTTCTGAATTAGTTAAAATCATTGTTTTGTTCCTTAAATACTTTTGTTTACAAGTCAAAAAAGCATATTTTCAATATCGACACGATAAAATGACATTTGAATCGGTGGTTCCGAAAATCACAACCGCGTGAGCGATGGTGTGTGCGTGGTACAATGTCGACTATTTTTCAGATACAAATAGAAATTTTAAATTTACAGTTTGTTGAACAATTGACTAAAATTTAATGTAAAAAAGTTAAACCACATCTTTCTCATGATTTTTATTGAAAGCAACTCTTCGTCTCTGTACTATAGTTATGTACACCTCGATAAAATATCGGATGATTCACACATAATTTTAACACACGGACACAATTCTAATTTCAAAACAAAATAACAGCATGTGTAATCTCTACATTTTAACGGCGTTAAAATTTAATAAGATAATCATGATTCATTTAGGATCAATCGTTTTGCTATAAAAATAAAAAAATTTCCCGTGTTGCTCGTCTACAAATAACTAAAATACTATACAGTTTGGTAAAAAAATTTCTTTCGACAGATTTTAACGGCCGTAATACTTGATTTTGTGAACACGAGCGAAATTTTATTTTTTTAATAAATCCGTGCGTGTTGCCTGGAATTTTTTTATTTTATTTTGTGCACTCGGAATTAACGCGTTTGAAATATTCTGTTTTCATTAAATTAATAAATATAATAACACAATTACCGTTGTAAATCATCGTGACGAAGGTTAAAATAAAAACGTGACCGGACGATGACATGCGGGGATAAAAGCAAAAAAAAATCTAAAATAATATACGTCGTAAATGTATATACCTGGGTACTCGGTACCAGATTCAAAATCATGAGAGTAGTGTGTTACTGACACTTCAATTTTTATCGCGTAAAACGGTCAAGTTTACGTGGCCAAAAGTTTCCGACACACAGTCGTAAATTGTAAGTGTAAACAACGTGTTTTTTTTTTTTTTCGAAAATGATATTGCCGTAACGTCACGCGTGATATTTCGCGTGCGGACGACGTTTTACCTACTTATTTTTTCTTTTTTCAACCGATCAAAGTGCACAGCCGTCAAACAATATGACTGTTTTACCTTTTTTTTTCTTCGAAAAATCTCGTTTCGAAAAATAAAATAAAAAGCCTGTTATACCATATCATCAAAGCGCTGTCACGACGGACTCGTTTACGAAATCCTCCGATAATTGTAGCTATTGGTGTATAAAACTTAGAAAATTATCCCGATGATTTAGGCGATTTTCGTTTTTAAATTTTTTAAAACGTAGATTTTGACTCTCGCCTAAATCAGTTGTAAAATTATTCATCGTCTGTTTTGTAATATTAATATACATCTCGATTAAACGTAAGCATATTATAATGTCACTACGTTTCAAACTAAATAGTGCGTCTCACAAAATTAGAGACTCAACTGCAGCGCAAAAATGAGTAATGCCGACAAAAATCAGTATGGTTTCCAAAATGTCCTCTCAAATGCGCGCGCAAAATTAAATGTCGGTAACAGCTGGGTTATATGTTTCTCGAAATTAAAGATTTGACTGTTACGCACTCTTATGAGTCGATATGTGTGTGTTTTTTTATTTTATTTTAAGAACCAATGGATTTTTGAAAGCGAAAATTTTGGGTAGGCCTACCGATTTTTGTACAGCAGTCGCGCTGCAGTCAAGTTTCTAGTTTCGGAAAACGCACTATAACCGGTCAAACAGTTCTTTGAAAATAAATTACCGTATTTTTTTTTAACATCATTTGTGTGCAAATTTTTTTAAACTTTTGAGTAAACATCGTTGAATATTTGGTACTTGAGAATCGGTAAAACCTAACCAATCGCAGTGTGCGTTTGTGTAAATTTCTAACGTGAAACATTAATCATACGACTGAGTTCAGACACATAATATTTCTCAAGTCGAACTCTCGTCTTGCAAGCTAAACGTTTTTTTTTTTTTAAAATTGTCAGTTATTTTTTCCATTCCATTCGAGTACAACGTTTGCGGATAAACACGCGTTTATCATTCATTAAGAATTAGCTTTTAGTCCGTTTTATACCGTTCGACTGCAGCTTGTACAATATTTTTATAAAAGTGCGAGCCGACGATCAGTTCCTCGTAATCACTCTAAACGTAGGTAATCACTTTGTCTGACGAGCAACAATGATTACGATCGTAACTGTATAATGGTTCGTTCGGCGCGATGCAACTTTTTAACGGTGGAAACGGTGTTATCTCTTTTTCCCGGTCTACATAAAACGGAAACGGCTGTGCTAAAACCGTCGATATTATTCTCGTAGACGTGTTCAGTAGTGCTGCTAATGTAGCAACACCTATTATTTTTACTGTACTTTTCTTGTACTTACATCATATTGGTTCGTGTTCTTTTAAAATTCAATACAACATTAATGAAATTTCGTGCCAGACGTTCAGAGCTATTTTTTGAATTTTAGGATCGTAACTCAAAATAAAATACGAATTTCAAAAAAAAAAAGAAACCGAAATCGAAGGGCAGAAAACACTTTTTTTCTGGTGATACTCGTTAAGATCAGAGCATTAATTTCACCCGAATAATGAAAAAAAAAAAAAAAAAAAAAAACAGTCAACGTTGTAAAAACTATACAGAGTGTTGCACGTGAGATATTAAAGCAAATATCCCAGAAAGTATTGAAAAAAAAAAATTGTTTGGATAAAAGTCGTTTTATTTTTTTGTGGTCTACAATAATTACGTATAAAATTTATTTATGTAAATTGGTTGTTTTAGTTTTTTATATCAACTTTTAAAACTCAAGTAACACCCTGTACTTTACGCGTGTGTGTGTGTGTCGTATACGCATTATTTTATAAAGCATTTTAATTGTCAAAAAAGAATTTTTTATAGACAACCCAACAAAGGAGAGAAAATGGTCGAAAATTGCTCTTTCCTTTTGTCTATTTTAGAAAAAACTTGTAACTCACACACTTAGAAGAATTTGAATTTAAATATATATTATATGTAAAACAATATTTGCTATCTGATAAAAATGTTAAAAATAATCCGTCCGTTCAGTGGATTCTGAAAGAGTATAATAAAGTATTGAAAAATCGTGTAATTTGGTTATAACTTTGAAATCATGCGCTATTGTGAGATTGATACTAAAATCGTATTAACTCCTCAAGTGATGGTCCAAATGGCTTGACATTTTCACACGTTGTTTAAATTTATTTTTATTTTTCACGGGTACGTTTTTCCGAATTTTCGGACGGTTTTTATTGTTAAATTTGGTGTTTACCAGGACGTATACTAGACAACTATACCCTGACTCACTCAGAGTCATATTTTCTTAGGCGATGTTTACAACTCATAAACTAGTTACCCACCCGAAGCGTAGTCGCTACTCCGTAAAACCACCCACGTGACCTAGAGTGATCCCGGCTTTTTTTAAATTCGATCGCGTCGTACGGTGATAATAATTTAATCTGCGCTGTACAGTCTCCAACGAATGTTTTATCTGGAAATTAAATTCGTCGACTTTATCGCGTCGACTACACTGTTCTACGTGAGGTCGTGTCTCCGTTTTAAACTCGGGGGTTTTGCGCGAGATTTTATTGCCATTTTTATTGACTCCGATAACCCTCGTGTACGAGCAACGAAGTCGATACGCTGTAAAAATTTTACAACTCAGCTTCCTCGCTTCGATCCCATTCGCGCTTGTTTCAATACCATTTGTTTATTTTTACGATCGACTCGGAACGGGGAATTCGACGGACAAAACAAGACGGAAAAAAAAAACTATCCATTTTTTAACCATATTGGCCGTTCGATGTCGCTGCAACGGGTAGAGTCTACGAATCGATGTTTTAAAAATTTATTTTGCCCGGTTTTTCTAAAAGTTTACCACTAATATAATATATATATATATCATAATATTATTATGATCATCTCTATAATAATGAATAGCTAAAAACCAACACGAATTACTAAGAAATCCTAATAGTAATTCTATTTAATCGACTTAGTTCGTGGAATATTATATCGACACCATCATATTGGTTTTTAAATTTTTTGATAGTATTGTTAAAATTCTTGTGGCAGGAAAAAAAATCTTGGGTTTTTATTAAACAATACCGATGTTTGGTAATATTTTTTACTTTTTTCAACGAGTTTTCACGTTACAACCGAAAAACCTTAAAATCGATATTGCGAAATTCGCCTAGCCACAATCTTTACTGATTTATATTTATTCTTTTACAACGTTCAGGTTTTTGTTTTTAGTGAAATTATTTCGAAGTCAAACAAATTTATTTCTGACACGAATGAATTAAAAATTTATTTCATTTTTATGAGCGTCTATATTTTTTCATCAGACCGTGTAAAGGCTGCCAAATCGGAAACGGTGTTCTAAGATGAAAAAAAAAAAAATAAAAAGAGCTGATCTACTTTCCGTTACACAGACTCCGAATCAGCTTTTGTTTCATTATTTTTTGACATTTATTTAATTTATTATCTATACTATTATTATGTATGCTATATGGAGTCTTAATTTTATACACTAATCTTGTATAGTTACGGGTTCGCATACCTTCACCATTTTGAAAGTACTTTGCAATTTTTTTTTTTTGTTATTTTTCATTCACAAATCTTATAATCACCCATTTTCCGTTGGCCTACCAAGCTGAAATGCCGCTCAGAATCGTTTTTTTTTTTCCTAGGCAATATGGTTTATCATTGTTTTCATATATCAAATAATACGTTTAAACCACAACTTCCGGACCAGTAACTCACCCGAATCGTAGTAGCCACTTCGTTAAACTGCTCACGCTACCTGGAGTGATTCAAGATTTTTTTTTTCTGCGATTATCACTACAAGACGATTTTATTATAATATTTTGTAAAAAGCTATGCAGATATAATACTGGAAATTCGTCGAATATTCCCGGCAAAACACTGCAGTCAATGCACATTATCGTATTTGATATATTACGGTTGAAAATCCCTCGGAGCGTCTATTAAATTATCGTTACGCACTTTGCCGATAATTCACGAAGCCATTTATCGATTTATGCGCGAGCACGCTAATAGTCAGCCGACACTGTTTTAACGACGCGAGCCCCAATCTTGCAATATTATTATCATACTGTTTCGCGAGGCTGTTTTGCAACTCGTTAGAAGTTAAAATTACGTTAAAAAGTCAAAAAGTTTAGTTAATTTTATTCGAGTTAATTAATTTGTCAACTTATTTTTTTTTCTCTTTTAACTTAGCAAGTTATTTTTTTTTCTAATTTGACGTGTTATCATTAAGTTAATCCATAATGATAAATTTTATTTTTTGAGACTGTTTAAAAAAAAAAAAAACAAGGATAAGTAAGAAGAACATTTCAAATGAAAGAACGGAAAAATACTTTTTGAAGCGGAGGAAACGTCTTAATATATAGGTACCAAACCATGTGAATTAAAAATGTAAACTTTTATCTTTATTTTAAGTTAAGTAAATTTTTTTTCTGTTAGTTCACTTCAATTTAAGAAATTTACCTTTTTTTTTTTTTTAATAAATTAATTTGTAACTCAACTTAACTTTTTGTTTTTTTCAATTAACCTAACTTACCGAGTTAAAAAAAGTTGTTTACTCGCCCAATATTTCTTTATTGTATTCGGTTCAATTATAATTATTCATTATTCGAAATAGGTAGGTAAGGGATCATTTCATGGACGGCAAAAAGAATTGTGAAATGATGAAAAAACAAAATACCAGAAAAACCACGCACGTAGGACATACCGATATCCAAAATATAGCACATCGGCAGTGTATTAGGTATACCCTGGTAGTGGTGTAGGGTGCTATGTTAAATATAGCTTCCAGGTAGTTTTAAAGGAAATATAAGGGGGTGCTATGGCCCATAACTTTTAAATCTATCCTACTGACTGAGTTATTAATTTTAAAAGTAAAATTTTTTTTTAAAAATAAAAAAAATTTACTTTTAGAATATTCATACTTACTATGAATTAATCAGATTTTTATTTAGTGAACATTTTCTTAACAAACCTAGTCAAATATTTATTATACAAATGCACGTTTGTTTTCAAAATTTAAATCTTGGGGACCACGCTATGAGTATGATAAATTGTCTTCCACTTATTGACCTAAGCACATAACAAATATGCACGTTTGTAGTGTTTTCTTAATGTGAATTTTGAAAGTGTTCAGCAGAGGTAATTTACACTGAATATCAAGTACATCTTGTGCCTCATAATTCCCATGAAATGTTTTATAAAATTTTAACATTGCACGTCTTATGAATAACTCTCGTTAATCGATATTGCTTGCACCGTCTCTTTAAAAATATCCGTCAAAAGCCTGTTAATGCTTTTGTTTTACAGTCGACGAAATAGGTATAGTTACGACTATATATTGTTAAAGTCGAAAAACCTCGATTTAAAAATATTTTGAACGCATAAAACCTGAGTCAAATAAGAGGTTCAATTGTAAATTATGTTTAAATTTAAAACGTTATTGGCATAATGATTAGACAATTTTATTAGTTTAATGTATACATATCACTCAAATTATTCTGCAACAAATATATGATAAGAGAAAACTGTTAAAAAAAAACGTCATATATTAAATATATTATACAAATTTTGTCTTCCCGTTTAATAACGAGTTCTAGTATTTTATACGCATGATGTAATAACTTTTGAGTAAAATATGACAAGTTTATTGTACACATAGCTCTTGTTGCATTTTACAGCCCTCTCATTTGTCATTCTCAAATTTCACTTGGTAATTACGACTGACATTTAAATTGCACGAAAGTTCATCATTTCTGTTCAAAAGTTAAAAAAAAAAAACGGGATAATAACAAAGTAGTGAGATTATAATTTATCAAAGTATAAATTATTATTATGAAAACTTGTACACCGTCTTCCCGATTCGGCCGACCAACATGAGATTTGTTGTTTTGTTAAGTATTTGTAAGTATTTTGTTTTTTATTCAACAGTTTTTTAACACGTTCTATTTAGTAATGCTCCGAATACTAGCAGTTTAGATTCTTTTAATCAAGAAAGTTAGGATTCACAAGATGATTGTTAGAATTTTTACAATATTCTCAAAAAATTAAAAACTAAAAAGCTGAGTCAACATCAAGTATAGTCCCTCTGTGTCGCTCTCAAATTCGAAATTGGTATCGAACATTAGCTATAATTTGCGAAAACTCGGTTGTCCGTTTTTAGAATTTTTTAGTAATTTTTACGTCCCCCTTGAACTTATAAACTAGTAACCACCAAAAGTGCTCTGAAATTTCGAAAGCGATATAAAATTACGAAAACGAGGTTTTTATTTTTATTTATTTCAATGCCTTAAAAAATAGTGGACATTTTATAGCAATGCCATTATTGTGACCATCGATAGTATGTGAAAATGCAGTAGTCCAGCTGTTATAAATTATAAAAAAAATTTTTATTTTTTCAAGAGTTTGATACTCCGTTTTTGGAAATTGCTCGGTACGTTGTAACACAATCTTGCTACGATAGTGATTAATGTGCGTACTGAAAAAAAATTAACGACAGCCGAACAATATCTCACTCGAGCATAATTAATTATTCGTTAAATTCAATTTTCGTCATAATATAAACCAGCGGAAAACATGAATATCTATACTTACGGTTAATGTTTTTTTTTTTTTTAATAAAAAAATATTTTACTGTTGAAGTTCCGTTTCTTCGGACGTTTTTTATTTATGGTCGTTTAATGTTTAAAAAACATTTCCTCTCCGTGCGCAATGAAAACTTCCGAAAACGGTCGAGCCGATCAATCAAACGACAATACATACAATAACAATAATATTATCATGGCGTAGAAACATAATACACAAGGACTGTGTAAACAAAAATGTGTATAATATACCAACTATTTTATGAGAATCGAACAAAAGTATTACTTTTTTTTTATAGAAATTGAAAAAAAAACGTTTTCCGAACAGCCGTTTACGTTATAATAATTATTATTATATATTTAAATAACGCGTTCACATGCCAAGGTAATTGTTTATTGAGGACGAGTGTTTCGGCGCAAAGTCTTCGCCGGGTAATTCGGCGAAAACAATAAATTACAATATTTTAACTACAATCTTTTTTACCTTTATAATATGTGCATATAACTCATAATTATTATATTCCATAATGACCGGGAAATTTCTGCGCGATGAGGTGGTCGTGTGGGAAGGGTGGGTTCGACCCGAATATAAAAGCAACCGGTCAGATTATATTGTACCTATGCCAGCGCAGTTGGCACAGGGTGTTCGATGTATGCTTAAAACTTCTAAAATCGCAATTGAATGTCGACTACGTCTCTTCGAAATCAATCGTATCAAAAAATGTTTTAAATGCTGTACAGACGAAACAAAAAACGTATATTTTTATACTTGTAACCACCTCTCGTCAGCATAGTATGCGGGCAGCGTTTCGAGACGTGCGGATGACCAGATAAATTATCTAGATAAAACAAACACCTCGGCAACGAGACGGATTGATAATACTAAGAATAATACTAAAATACTTGAATAATACTATGACAAAAGGTTTTCATTTTATAAATTTCAAGTAGGTTTGAATATTAGACGGAAGGGATCAAATTAGACTCTTTTCTTCGACCGGTATCGCGCTGCCGACGAACTGTATAACGGCGTGCAGACTATTGAAGAATATAATATGGTTTTGATTTAGCCGATGATCGCGAAACGGTGAGTTGTCGAGCGGTTGAAAGAAATGAATTGTGCAAACGGTAGGTAGGTACTATTAGATGCCAAGTATACGCGTTAATTATCCGGATTACAAGCTTTATCTAGATATTATACAATGATGGGGGAAAAAAAAAAACAGGCCTAGATAAAATACGGTCCGGATACGTAGGTAAATTTGAAGAAAACGACTCGGATGGAAATAGTAAAATATTAAAAATCTGATGGAATTTTCAAAAAATCAATTTGCGTGGAAATCATCCATGTTATATTTTCTCCCTCCGTTAAAACTTCCAAACATACTGAACACCCTGTTTATTACGTGTACAAAAAACACAATATTTATCGTATGTCGTATAATATTTTTATATTATGATGATTTACATGCGAGTGTGTTCGAGGAGAGAGCCGAGAGTGTAGTCAGGTATGTGGGCCCGATAAGCCCGAGTTGGTTACGATATTTCGTCGAATTCGTCGAGTCGGCTGCAGTGCGTTTTTCGCGTCACTACACGGATCATTAAGCTCGAGGGGCCGGTGATGTGGTCGGAGAAGTCTGAAAAATTCTCAACAACATTCACACGGACGTTTCGATCGGAGACAGACGATTCTCGCAATGTCTGTATAATATCGGAGGGCAACACCGAGACCGAAACACCAAGACGCTGCATAAAAAATGTTATTTTTTCGGTTATATTTAGGAATTTTTTTCTCTTCTAGCTTTTCCACATCATCCATCACTAGGTACGTCTTCTCACCTCGTTCCCGGTCTTCCGACGGGTCTTTTTCCTGTTGGTTTTTTATCTAGTACCGTTGGAAGGAACGGGTTTTGGTTTCTCCAAACGTGCCCTGCCCTTTTTACTCTCTTAAGTCTTCGCAAAAATTTTTGGTTTTTAATATAGTGATTCTGATTCTTTGTTTTTCCTAATTTTTGCTTTTGTCAAAATTATAGCTCTTACAGATATATCAACTGATTAATGAGTCTTATGTTTTTCATATTTCATGTTTTATTTTTGGAATAAGAAGAAAAAAAAATTTCAAGGAAAGCCAGAGGTTAAAATACATTGTTTACGGGAACTCAACGTTGTTTATGGAGGATATATGTTTGAATAACGGTTTATACTCGATACTCAGTAAAAAAACAAAATTGAATGTCCTTTTTCTACAACATCGAACTTGTGAGTGTATGGTTTTAATTTTGCGACAAATGGTTGCCATTGTTTCCGTGAAACTTATGGCGAATAAATATTACGTACAAGTATAGGACATATAGGTACTCATAAAAACACAAATAAAAACTTATCGCTGTTTACAAAAAGTTTTCAAGTTTTAAATCGCATTAAGTCATACTTATGTCAAGTTCAATACTTCCTGTGTATATGTACATACATATACTTAAGACATAAAAAAACTTTTTGATACACAGAAATCAACTTAAATTTCCAGATAGCTGTTAACATTATGCTTTATTTTATTTTTTTTTTTTCATTCAAGTATTTTGGAAGTAAAATAATTTGAAATTACGTTATAAACCAACACAAAAACATTATCATTTCATCACTCTAGAGTGAAAGTAGATCGAGATGTTTTGCTTTTAAAAATATGTTCTACGTCACAAGACCTTTACCAAAGTGAATGAAATTGGACACAGACACACAGTTTTTTAAATTTAATTTAATATGATAAGTCGAGTTAAACAGAATCGCTTGAAACATAACGTTATTGAAATATGTTTTATGAATTTTATTTGTAAATTCAAACAAACGACTGTCAGTACAAATATATATATGTTTTGAAAACTGTAATGCGTTTTCTGAACATTTTCATTTAGTATAGTAACACAGAAACTATTGTTCATGACGATCGTATGAAAAGACAAAAGAAAGCAAAAATAAAAATAGTAAAAGATCTGTATTTGTATCATAAAGGAATTCGTTATTAATTAATAACCGTGTGATTTGATTTTAGCATCGCACTCGTTAAATTTTTTTAACATGTTTAGTAAAATATGTTTAAAACAATTCTGTTAGACATTTATATTATTATACATAACTTTTCGTTTTTACTGTCGGGTACGTTTATCGTCTAGAGAGAGTAGGAAACATTTTCCTTTATACGGAATCGAACACAAAAATGTACACGACGTAATCATTTTTTCATTCTAACCTAACCAAAATGTTAAATCGACGGGTTGTACGTGAAAATAAAAATTTATTAAGAATAAAGTTGAAAATCGTTTCTTCTGATTGTATACATTTTATATCCAATCGAGAAATCGGAATAGCCGAGAAAATTAATACAGTTTTAGTCGACGCATTCCGATGTAAAAATATAACCCTGTACGCAATATAATAATAACGATAAATACGATATTATAATAATACCCCGTACGCGGCAGACGTTTCGCGTTTATTGGATTTTTTTTTTGATTTTTTTGTCGAATACGTTTCGTAATTTTGCTATTTTTGGATGTTTTTTTTTTAGTGGATTCGATAAGAAAATACTTCGGCAACAATACCGTGGCGGTTATTTCGGTATTTGCACGACATTTTGTACAGAACCGAAATAGTCCGTCCGTTCGGCGTACGATATCAATGACTCTGCGCGCAATACCATCGCAGCGGAAACAGTATAATAATAATACGGTACACGTGGGGTATTTTTTTTTATTAACATTTTTCTTTTTCTGCACGATACATTCGAATACGGACGAATTCGCATAATATTCACGCGCCACTGCCGAAAACTGCCTATCGGCACAGAAATTGGTATCGCACCCGCGCGACATATATACAGCTGCGAACTCTCGAATAATCTTCATAAAATCGTGTTGTAGTCACACACACGCGCGTTTGCTTGTTTGGGTTATTATATTTTTCACGCGAAAACGCCTATAAACGTGTAACACTGTGTTTTTTTCACTCAATTCGAACTTGGTACGGGCAAATCGTTTCATTTGGAAAAGTGGCGTGCGTGAAAAGGAACAGATACCGTGAAATCACGATGGTTCGATAAAAATTTGAAAAATAACGGAGTTTGTCGCGGTAGCTAGAAAATGATTTGAATACAAAAATAATTTGTTTTTTTCTACAGTTCCGCTTGAACTAGATTAAGACTTTTTTCTCATCGATCACATTGACGCCGACGTTAACACTTTTTTTCGATAGTATAATAGAGTGGATGGACGATACAGTCGTTTCGATGTAGCTAACAATTATTTGCGATGATCGCGTGAAATAGTGCGTTGTTAAGGGTGGCGACTGAATTAATAAAAAATTCAGATACATTTATAAGGTTAAAATCGTCTAGATGAATATCGCATTTCTACGGTTCGTGCCAACGTTTTCGCAAGCGTCGTTTGCCCTCTTCTTTCAATGCGAGGCCGGCGTCAATATGACAATATCGAAGCGGTCACGTAGCTATAAAGTATTTAATCCTCCACCACACCCTACTATCTCGTCCCACAAAAATTCATTTATAATATGCTGTTTGATGAAAAACAATTTTTCAATAACTTCTTGATTTCCATTGAAACGTCGTATTATTATGCCCTCGTGATGGCCGTCCTCGCGCGTGATTCCGAAAACGGTCGCCGACAAAAACTTCTGCGCGATTTTGCGACTGTACAATCTTTGGGGGCAAAACTTTTATGGGTTCGTCCAATCAAAAAGGGAATATATTTCCTAAAAACGTCTTGCCGCGCACACAAGTGTTGTGAATCGTACGGACTCGCTTGTAAAGCATCACGGGGTGATTATTTTCTTGGGCCGAAACTTCGCAGTGGTCAGCGTTAAATTTTCAAAACTTTTCGTCGTAGTTTCTTATCGAACGAAGAAAATGTGAATTTTCCCCCGAAACTCAGACCTTTGTTTTACCTATTGCAACGCTTCGTAAATCGTTCGGCTAGTTCGATCTATCTATTTTGGACACGACGGTGAAAAAACTAAATCGATCATGTCGAAAAAACACCGTAACGTCAAACTCGACCGAGTTTTTCGATTCCAAAGACTCTAGAGAGATCATTCGATTCGGTTCGGAGCGTTCCTCGTACCGTTAAAGTTGTTCACAGAGAAACAAAACATCGCCGTAAAAATATGTATATATTCTTCGCTGAAACACGGGTACGCGCGTTTCTTCGACAATCTCCTCCTCGCCCGGCACCGTCGTTTTAAATATCGCCGTGGATTCAACGTTAAATCGATCGTTTCGCCGACCCGTACGAGAGAATTAGTAGGTGTTTTTCCTTCGCGTTTCACCGCCGTCGATGGGAAGACGGTTGCCGCGCGCCGCGGAATCCCTCGGAAAGGCGTACGAGCGAAAGATTATTTAAACGCACGCCCCGGTGATGCCGTTCTCTCGCGGACAAATGATCGGATTATCCGGGGGGGTGGGTGGAAAAAAAAGAAGAAGATGGAAAAAAAAGGTTCTGCAGGGATCATTCACGTCGTGTACACCCCGGTTTAAGGCGGTCACCGAGCTGACGGTGTACACACACACAGCACACTGCGCAGGGCGGCCCCCGATGAGACGAATGCTAAACACCCGCAAACTCGGGGGTTTGTCGTCGTCCCGTTTACGTGCAGCGGCGACCGTCCTCGGGGAGAGCGGGCAAGGGACATTTTGCGGGGACCGGGAATAAATCATCCGTCGGCCCGGGATTTTTCCCGCCGAATTACCCGGCCGCGACTAACGACGTCGCATTAATCAGTTTGTTTGCGCGTACAACTTTTGACGCGCGCGCCCGGCGTGCGCACGATGTAGTAATATTGTAATCCGCGGGCGGTGGGTGGCGGCGGGTGGCGGCGGCGGAGGGCGCGAAACCGCTCGACGGACCCGGAGGAGGACACGTCTTCTGGCGACCGAAAACTCCGAAACGTCGTTCGGGAACGACCGATTTGTCCCGCAGACCGTTCCGTCCGCGCGACCACAACAAAAGTGTCGCACAGCTTATCCGAAGAACAATCGAGAAGCGACTAATCGTCAAAGTGTTCGGGAGCGACGCAGAATCGACGTATGGAAAAGCTGCGGGGAAAAAAACCGTAAGAACTAGAGTTTCGGGAAATCATTAGCAATCAGGAACACAGGATGGTACGCCTCGGCAAAACATAGGGCTGGATTTCCCGGAGGTTTTTAAGCGCCCCGGGACGTTTCGGCGGGGCGTCCGGATCGCGAGTGTACTATCGAAGAACATATTTTCAAATATTTTACCTTGAGAAATTCGCGGGATACTTCAAAAGATCGATTTGTACGTATGTATCATTCATTAAATTCTCTATAGTAAGGATACCTGTTGCCGAGTTTTCAATTGTTTTTCTTAAACTATTTAGACAATGCATGTATGTTAACTGTTTGGGGTTTCAAAAAAGATTTTCTTCCCCGTGGCAAACCAAAAGCCCAGCCCTGTAACGCAGCTCCGGTTCGGTAAAATAATTCGGGAAAGGTCGATTAGGACAGTTAGTATTATCTACAAATAAAAACCGCCACCGGAAATCTCACCGTCAGAAATCAGAAGAAGCGAAGCGTTAGTGAGAAATTTGTTTTAACTCGATTCTCGGATTAGCTAATCTGGACGAAAAATAAGATTAAAATCTAGAAGACCGCTATTGCCGATGAATTGATTCGGTTGGAGTTCTGTAGAACTGAACATAGAAGGAGGAGTAAGGGACAACGGTATCATACAGGCAACTGATGATAAAAGAACGAAAAGAATCAAAGGGCTTGCTGAACTTTCTCGACAAGAATAGGAAATTCTAAACGGAACGAGAACGGGACACGAAACGTGTGGGTGGCGCGTCGTACGATGTTCAAGTGGATACTGTTAAAGGACCGACCGGAAAGCGATTTTGGCAACGAAATTCAGACCCTGACACGAGTTCCCAAGTAGAAAGTTGACGTCGGGCAATATAAAGTGGTATCGATGAAGTCTGAAAGGAAGCGATTGGGTAGATTTGATGGCTATACCTAATATTACAACGGTACTTAATTTATAACTTTATAAGTTTTACTGCGCACCTACGAATGAATAACAATGAAAACTCGTCTTCAACGCTGGATGAATATTGTAGAAAAAAAAAAAAATCCAACCACCCTGTTATTTTTACACGAAAACAACACTTTTTCCGATAAATTTGTATGTATATATGTGTGTGTTTACAGGTTTCGTACTAGACCGCTATTCGGAACCTCCCTAAGCGCAAATTGTTACTCATTTTAATGTTCTAAAATATATTGTTCGGTAAAATTTTGAAAAAAAATTAAAATTTTTTTATTTTTAAAAGGCCGTCTCTTTTACAAGACATTTTTAAAACACGCCATTTCTAGTCCGCAACGGTTAGCTAGCTCATTTTATCATCATCATCATCGTTTTTGCCGTCTTTTTCGGAGGTGTTTCTTTTTATTGCATTTACTGCGTTTACGTGCTCGTGTTGTGCACCGTGCAATAATAATATGACGTGTGCGACCGGGCGGTCGCGAACGCAATATTTTATCGGTCCAAAGACACAAAATATTATATACTACTGACGGCGCTTAAAACGGATTAAACCGCATCTCTCGCTTGGGATTTATAAACATTATTAATCATTTTGGCGTGGCCGTTATACGTTATAATAATATTTCCCCCTATATAGGCGAAATACCGCGACCGTAATCCAGTCCGAACGTTGAAACCGAATCGTGTAAAATAACGAAGTTTCGGTTTATATTTACAATAATAATATCAGTACGATTCGTATAATATTACGTGTGTTTTAGATTCTGACGAAGAACGTATTGGTTTTCACATGATGTTTGTTTTTTTACCACTATGTAATCACGATAAACTATTCAATAACGCTCCGATTGTCAACGACAGTACCGCTTACGATAGGTATATGAACACAGATGGTAGTTTGAGGGGTCTTAGACTCGAGTGTCCCCAAAGTCAAAAAGTGACGATCAAAAAATTAAGAAAAAAAAAAACGTTAAAAATTATGGAAAGAGCGTTTTTGACATGATCGATTCAGATTTTTGGCCATAACTATTTCACAATAATGATGGAAATATTTCACATATTATTGAAATTCGTAATATACCGGTCTGATAGAAATATTTTTGATCTACGTACAGAACTTTGAAATTTTTGTAATTTTTGTTCGATAACAAATGAAATTCTCCACAAAAAGTTTTGAATATGAGGTTTTCAACGTGTAAATACATAACATGCTCCTAAAAAAATTCAAACATCCGTAGTAAAAACTTTGATATTTAGTTGTATAAAATTGGAGAATTTTCAAAAAATTTATCATACCTTTGACTATTTTTAGAAAAAAATATCTTATAAAATATTAAAAAATGTGATATATTATGTGAAACAAAATTTGCTAACTGAATAAAAAAATTGTAAAAAAATCCGACCAAGACATTCTGAACGCGCACAAAAAAGTATTGAAAAACGGTGTTTTTTTTACTATAACAATGAAATTACGCACTGTTGTGCAATTGATACTTAAAACGTAATAACTTAAAAAAATGGTCCAAATGATTTGAATTTTTTGTGACTAATCTCTTTACTTCCCTATTTCAGTCATTGAACTCACTCAGAATCGTTATTTTGTAAAAAAATTTTAATAGCTTACAGATTTAATATAAAATCTATATTAACCTTCTAAAACAGTGACCCACAGCATCAAACTATCCACGCGTACTAGAGTGACCCCGAATTTTTTTTTTTTTTTCAAGAATTTTTAACGGAGAAACACCTCTGTTGTGATTTTCCTCCACAAGTAGAATTTTGACTGAATGGAAAAAAAAAAACCATAATATTTTCATTACTCTTATTATGCGCCGAGTCGCGAACTACTTGACGGAGTGCGTGTACAAAAGTTTTGAGAGTGGTGAAACTGTACAAACTTAAATTCGCAAAGTTTACCTCGGGTATCTTGTAGTTTTTCTGCCGCGCCGACGTCTAATTAGATTCTTGAAATTAAAAACTTAAACAATATCGATTCAACACATACTTACGTTATAACCAACTCACGGCAAAATTTACCGCATCCGGTGTGATTTTGTTAGCCAGGAGTAATACGTTGTGGCCATACTTTGATTCAACGTTTATTCTGATACAGAGTATGATAAAAACTCGAGCAAATATTTTGTTTCAAAGTTAAAGGGCTTGACACCGTTTTTCACCTAAAAATTCTCGTGAAATCAACATGATATTCGAGTATTTTTTTTTGATAAAACTTAAAAATATTTTTTAAGTCGTATTTACGTTAATTTTTTAATACTTTGATTTTAAATTTTGTTTTTATTTTTTTATTAGTTCAAAATATAATCGTTGTGCGACTTCGTATACGCATAACAAAATTGTATACTGTAAAAAAAAAATTATTTATAGAGTTACGTTGATTCTACAAGACACGATATTTTTTCCCGTAAATGTTGCACCTTTTAAACGCATGTAATGTTGTAGAAATTGTCTACATTTCGCTCCCTATTAAACAGTCAACTCAGGGCCCTTTAATGTCAGCTATCAGTATGGATTTTTAAACAAATACCGACAAACGTGGCTCCGAACATTTTGAAAATCATACCGGAAATATCCCGGTGCTCTTTATGCTTTTTTTTCTTCGCGAGCTACGGCATAAGAAACACGATAAAAAACGTATATTTTACTGCCTGCATATGAATTGTGTGGTTGCAATTATATATATTTTTGTTACAAATAATAAAGATATTGTTAAAACTATTGATTTCTTCTGAAATATTGTGTGTGGCGGTATATTATACTGTTCCTTTTGGAAAATATTCGCAGTAAGGTTTTTCGTTTCACGTATGAAAAACAGGGGGGACTCAAAAACATCAAACGTGAGTCGAACTTTGTTGATTTGAAATCTGATGCCGTGCACGAAAAGATCAAACGCGTATACGTAATATAGGTAATATTATAGTTTACAAATGATATTTTTTGACGTTAACGATGACAAAAAAATTCATCTTAAAACCATATCAGGTAAATGAATTACATTTTCAATACTAAAAATAATCGACCGTAGGCATATAACGTTTCAAAATATGTTTGAAATATTTTTTTTTAAACTTATAAGCCAGAACTCCGTCACTTTTCCTGAGATTTTGCAAATGCATTGAAATAATTAGGTACACATTAACTCTTTTGCTACCCTTGGGTACTGCCAAGAACCATGTAAAAAATCTGGTTTGTTTGATGCCAAGTGCTATGAAATGGTTGGAGAACGATGTAACTATTAACACAAAATGCTTCTTGACGCATAGAAAACAAAATAGCATTAAGTATGTTTTGTAATTTCAATACAATGAAGTTGAAAAAGAGCAAAACCAAATTGTATTTTTGTCAAAAAAAAATTATACTATGGAAAAATTCTACCAAAAACAGTTTTTACGAAAATTCTCTATCTTTTTAAATTGGTTTAAGCTGTCATTGGTATTAAAATAATAATTTAAAAACACTTATCTTCCCTATTACTACTAATGATAATTTTCCAAAAAAATACAAAATAACTCTATCTTTATTCAAACTTACTTCAGTAATAAAAAGGTTAGTGGAGCCCTAGAGTTCTTAACGCCATACAAATTTCAAAAGATTTCGATAATTTTAAGCTAAAATAGAGCATTTAAAAATTTATAACTATATAAGTATTTGGGAAATATGTAGTTTTCATAATTAGGACTCAAAAGTATAACTCTCAAGCTTCTTTTTTTTTTGTATGCTGATAAAAGTTGTTCGTAATTAGTTAATATTAATTTTTCTCTAATATCTCGTTTCGTTTTTATTTCGTCTTTTTACTCTTTTTTTCTGGTGACGACTCTTCAAAAAATAGACAATACCATTTGAAATTTTCACCAGTCTAAATATGTAATGCATAGATTTATTATTGTTATTCTTAATCGTTTTAATCTTACAATTTTTTTTAATTTTTTCATCGATTAAATTTTAGTAAGTTAATATTTTAAGGACCTAAACTATACTTTGTGGATCATATTATTTGATATCCAATTTTATTGCATTCATATTTCGCATAGTAATTGTTGGATTCGATTATAAATGTTTAGATAGATGAATTTCGCTGCGGATGCCTATAATATGTACTATATTACTGCAGTGCTTGATTTAATTTATTTTAATTCCGATTGGGTAAACACATTCGCATAGAACTAATCATCAGTTCGAGTAAATTGTTGATAATATAATAAAAGTATACAACATATTTGAAATTCATTTCAGCGGAATTTATTGTAAACAGTGTACGTTACCGAATGTAAAATATTTCTGGGTTCATTTCGTTTAAATTAAAATATTTATTTCCGTTAAATCTGTAACCGTCATCGTTCATATAATATATACTGCAAAAATAGATAATTTTTAAAATTCGTTTGGACCTTAAATGTAATTGAAGTTTTTCCGTTTGATAACATTTTTATTTGTAAATTTATAATACTTAAACTATAGTTTATCTTTTATAATTTTGACATCAAATGGATTGTAAACGCAATTTTTTCAACATTAATATACTGATATAATGACTAGAAATCAAAAATAGAAGCGTTTATCGTAGTACTTGTACACGATTGAACAAAAAATTGGACCTATATTTATATTTTTCGTGTAACGATTTGTGTAAACACTAAGTTATTTTAACGTTCCATCATAAAAAGGTGAGATTAACTGGAAAATATTGTCTATGCGAAATAAAAAAAAGGAAAACTGAAATTAAAACATTTCAATGTAATTAGTCCTTCTTTATGTTAAATTAACGTATATTCTATTGATTACAACGCAGAAAAAAAAACTATTTTTTAAGACCAAAACGAAGTTAAGTCTTTGAAACATAAAACGTTTCAGTTTGAAACGTTCTATGTTTCGTAACACAGAAAAGTAAATTTCATCTGTTTGTACCTACACAGTGATAGAACCCTTGTAAGTAGAAATATTTTGAGAATTACAAAATCTAAGTAAAACTTTTCGTACGTGGTGTAAACAACAATGGTACAGGTGCACCTAATTGCGATAAGATAAGGATCTTAACGACATGACTTTATACATTTTGAAAAGGTTCGTGAAATCGAAACGATTACTTTGAAGAAGTTCTACCTCGTGTACCTAACATTTTCGAATTAAATAATATGTGATGCAATTTTTTTCGTCGCTTACACATTTTTAATGTAAAACATCAAACGACATGTTCCAAACGAATGACCCACTCACAAAACCTCAACTATAGCGGATCGTTAAGACAATTTTTTTTTTTGCTGCTATAAAAGGCGATTTTCAAAAAAAATAGTGGTATCATACCGTATCGTTGTACTCGTAAAAAATGCATAAACGAGGTGGAAATCACGTTTTTCATGTCCGTAATAAAATCGTGAGAATCGCTTGCGATTCGCCTCGTTAAAAATTTAAAACAACAACTATACGGTGAAACATGGTAACGCGTTCGGTTTTGTTCGCGAAATTCGTTTCGTTCATAATGCTAAAAAAAAAAAACTGCTGTAACGATTTTGTCTCTCGGTTTTCGAGTTAAAAAAACCCGAAAAAAGAAACAAAGAGCCGCTTTTGATCGCGGCAAAACCGCATAATAAATTATGCCCACGTGTGTGGAAAGTTGACGGCGGAAAAAGGAAGTGCCGTATATAAACGCATGCATAAATATTTAAAAAAAAAAACGAAAATGGCAAAAAACGTGAAAAGCCAAAGAACTCGATGACGGTAAGTTGTTTTTTAATATATGAAATTGTAAAAGTCTGTACTTTTTATATGTTTAAATGGAAAGTTAACAGTAGGCATTTGTATATTCACGTAATATTGTATAGTTAAATATGTAATAAAATACGACAGCTTGTTTTCGTAAAATATTAAAATCACTACAAACATCTTTTAATCCTTAGTTTATCACTCTCTAATACGAAACTAAAATAAAACAGAATATCAAATTCAAACTCGATTCCACGCACAAAACCTAGAAAGCCGAGATGCGTAGATAATATATTCTCCATACGTATTACGCGAAATCAAAATTAATGGGCCGTCGCAAATTTTATCAAATTATTTTTCGAAAATTTAGATGAAAATATTTAATAGCATCACGTGTTTCCAATCGTTTTCATTTGTTACGTAAGCACGTGTGGTGTTATTATAGAAAAATGGTTTATACAATTAACACGGTCCACGATCACGTTTTTTTACGAGCGGTAACATTTCGGTGATTTACTTATCTACATAAACTGATTTCCAACAAAATTAACAATTTAATACGATATGCATTATTGTTTATAAAATCACCGTGTTTTCGTTCCGACACTACGGTATTGAAATACTCATTTTGTTCGTTTTCCGTTTTTTTTTACTATCCGTAGTATATTTTTCCCTATAGAAATCCCAACTTCTAATATACTTCAAAACTATTTACAGAATCATCACAATTTAACGTTTTGGTCGTTTTAAATGTACAATGCCAGTGGGTGGGCGGTCGATTAATATTGTCAAATGCAACTAAAACATTTTCAAATATTCGTTATTTCTAATTTTAGTCAGTCACGTGCAAAATATTATCGTTCGTCGTGAACGATCGTCATTTATTTTCAAAGAAATAAACAGGTATTTCTCTAATGTCCGCCTATAAAATAACAATCGAAGGGCACACTTTTCCCCTCTACTGAGATAACAAACCAAACGTATTGGAAAAATTTGGGAGTGTCACGTGGGTAGTTAGAGGGAGTGGTGACTTTGGATGGGTCGGAAGTCGTGGTTCAAACGTATTGTTATAATATCTGAAAGCCGTGTCAAATCATCGACTTCGAAAACGATTCCGAGCGAGCTCGGTTATCTATCGTAAACAACGTCCTGGAAAAAACCCGAATTTCGTAATCTAAAAACTCGAAAGTGTTATCGTGTTTCCCCAGCACTTCCACAGAAGGACGCGACACAGACTACCCCGGAGAACAAAAATAAAAAATTGGGCGGCGCTATATCGTTTCCCCAGCGCCCGCGTCTCGGGAACGGGAACGAACGAGTGAATTTTGTGGAAAAACGCAGTGTCGAAAGGCCCGGGTATCGAAAACGAGGGAAACTCGTAGATCCACTGAGTTTTTCCCGAGTTTTATATACCGTTTAAATTTTTTTCTGTTCGCCGAAAAGCCGAAACGACGTGCCTGAAAAATATAAAAACCGCTTTGTAACGGGACGCGCGACGTACACACAGTGGTGTTAAGCGCACCGCGGTAACGATCCGATTGTCGCGCGCGACGCTGCGGGGTGTTCCTCGAAATTTACGACTTTTGCGCGTCCCGACGTGTTAGGTTAGGGCGGGCGAGCCGTCGCGTGTGTCATCTGCAGATAGCCCCGTCCGACAATAATAATAATAATAACGTCTCACACTTGCCGCGTGCCACCGTCCCGTCACACCCTTCCGTTCCAAAGACTATACGTACAACAATACCGTATTACTATGAAGCCAGTGCGATAACTGGAGCCCGAGCTCGAGAATTACGGGGTTAAACGCGGAAAGACGGGAAAATAGTCAAAAGTATAACACACGTCGTTTTCTGCGGGTGTTTTCGCGAGAAGGATCGAACCGTTCGGTGGCGCGTAACCGTCCGCGTTATTTGGCCAACGATTTCTCAATAAAAACGTGAAAAATTCCGCTTCAGGTCGCTTCGACGTAACAGCGACACTACGCTCCGGCGGCGTTTCGGTTCGAACGTATAATTCAATTTATCCGAAAGCAGCGTTCGCCATCGAAAAAACACTTCTGAGCGAGCTCAGTTGTCGTGTAGTACACGTCGTGGTAAAAACAAAAAAAAATAATCAGTTTTATCAATAAACTATACACCGCCGGAAACACGACTCTTTTAGGTGATCGTCGCGCGAAAAATCTTCTCACCGACCTCAAATGTTCTTCCCTTTCTCTGTTTTGCGCAATATTCTATGTTTATCACGTTAATACAAGGTCCATTCCAATGTTTGGGCTAATACATGATTTTTCGATCGGACGGATCATCAAATGGCCGTCAAAGTGTTACAAAAAAAAAAAGAAGTTTCGAACAAATCAACTGTTTTTTTTTTTTTTTGTATAAAACGTAAAAATCGGAGCACTCCTTCTATACGGAAACGCAAACTTTTTAGTCATTTTTTTTCAATAGGTATTTCGTTTAAATGTTTTATTTTTGTTTTTAAAGTAGGCAAATGTCGATTATAGCGACATATTATTGAACGTATTAAAAAAAATATTGTTGGTCACCCCCCACATAGTTACGTCAACAGTCCGTCGAAGACGAGATGTGCGGGGGGATCGGATGAAAGGAAAATTATGTGAAAAAAACAATACGAAATGTGAAAACATTTTTATGTTAAAAAAAAGAATAGCGAAGGGAAAACATCCGGACGTAATTCGTTTTTTAAACTACCGCCGTTTTTTTTTTTTGTTAAAAGACAGTCGCCGAGGAAAAATATTAAATTAAACGCGAAAGATTGCAAAACAGAAGGACGTATACAATTAATGTTTTACACGAGCATTCCAAACAGCTATAACGTTCACTTCCCCCGACGTTCTGGTAAACGTTTTTAGGTACCTAATAATAATAAAACTACGGTAATTACACCGTTCAAATAAAAAAACACTGAATCGTAGAACTTTTATTTTTTTATTTAATTCTACATTTTCTAAACTATTTAATAACACCTCAAAACGGAACGGGACCGTAAACTTTACACAATAGTTTATTAGCATTAATAGTGTTTGGTATAACAATGATTATTCCCGTTGAATTATACGTGGTGGTCAGCATTATATAATATATATATGTATTGTTCTAAGCCGAAAGATAATTGGAACACAATACAAATTCGAAACGCAAACTTGCGAAAAAGTAAAAAAAAAAAAAAAATGCGAAATTTATGCCGAACCCGACATTACGCATTTATTATGCGCTGCGCGTTACGCATTTTAAATTTGAATTCGTGACCAGACGTCTATATAGTGTACGTCTGGTGCGCATTTATTGAACATTTCGATTTCTGTATATAAATGCCTGTATTATTATTTTGGTTTTGAATTGAATTAAAATACTATTTCCATCTGTTTTCTCAAACGTATAAAACCATTTTTATTTTTTTGTTGGCACGATTCGTTGAAATTTGTATATCGCTTTTCGGTTTTTATTCAATAACTAAATACGTATAACAATGGCGTACCAACATTTATATGCAGAGTGAATTAACAACGTTCCTACGACAAACGGCCTATCTGCAGCGTATTCGTATTAAAGGTGTACTTTTATTAATACAACTATATCGTGAAAAATATTATGTTTTCACCCTATTCGACGGCCTACAGTTAAAAAAAGTATGCGACTCCATTTTGGAATTAAATTCACCGCTTTGAGAGAGACACTGATTCGATAGGTCAATATTACGTTTTGTATCGAACCTGTGAGCAGTGATTGCTCTTAGATTATTATTTAACACTAATGACACAAAGATTCTGAGCGAGCTCGGCAAGATAAAATCACATAAATTCACGTTTCGGTGCCTAGCTTTAAAATTCGTACATGAGATTCACGTAGCAATTTTAGAAATTTTTCGTTTCTCGTTTTTGCGTGTCACAACTCAAATAAACACAATCAAATTTTTAAAGAAAAAAAAAAATTGGAATCACTCCAGGTCGTGTGGGTGGTTGGACGAAGTAGAAACCACGCTTTAAGCGGGTCACTGGTTTGGAAGTTGTTGCTTAAACTTATAATTTAATATCCGAAAGCAATAATTGTTGCATTCGAAAAAACGATTCTAAGCGAACATCAGCTCGATAAGACAGAGGGAAGTGAACTGTTTGAATAAGAGTTTTTCTACTTAGAGCCCCAAACTCTGGATTTTGACTTTGCCAGATTGTATTTTCTTCTTTCACAAAGCTAATATGTAACATAACTCAGCTCGACAGGACAACGAGTAGTGGTTTGATTAAATAAGAGGTATAAGCCGCTTAGAGCTCTTACAGGCTTCCTAATTTTTTGACTTTGGAATATTGTATTGTCTTCCTAAACAGAGTTATGTGCTGAATCTCTGATTTATTTGAATAAGAGAGTATGGGCCATTAGAAGCCCAACTTCGAAAAAAAAAAAAAATCCATCTCATGCGATTTTCAAAAACTTTTCGTCACATTTTCAAAAACTTATTAACAACCTTGTATTATTATTCGAAAGATTTTACTTAAATATAAAATTTTTTACTGACTAAACACCACTAAAAATTCAAAGTTTAATTTATTGAAAATCGTATCACACTTGCTGTGTTTTAACCATTTAAATATGTTTCAAATGCTTCAAATCTGAGAAATCATTGTTTCGGAAGTTAATAGAGCGAAATATCATTTTGTCAAAATTTGCGTACTTTTTACCGGTTTCTTGCGAGTTTTTTTTTTATTCTTAATTTTCGGTCATAAAACAACAAAAAACTAAAGTGGCTGGGTACAATCCAAGAACATTTTTCAAACTTTTGTGCTGTGCAATTTTTCAATTGAGCGTCAGAGTAAATAAGAAATAACGTTTAAAATAATACAAGATCTTTGCTGCGCTCAGTATAGTATGCAAAAAGCACACACTAAGAAATCACACTGCCGTCCGGCAATATTTTTGACATATTATATAGATCTGATCATTTTTTTTTTTTCTACCACCCATAAATGTTTTTTCGCAAACCTTAAAACTCGTCGTCGACCCTGTATACGTAATCCGTGTTTTTATTTATAATAATAATATTATAAAAACTGCGCGGCCGTTACGTCGACACGCGCGCCCTGCAGTTTACCGCTCAGTTTAAACAAATCGTCGGCGGTCGCGTTCGTTTTAAGTCCGGTGATTTACAATATAGTCGGCGTTGTAAACAACCGGGGACCGAAAAATACACGCGATTTTCATCCATTCCGCGCACGTAGGGTCGACTTAGGGGTGCGTTCACCCCCGTGGACCGATTTTACGGTCGTATAATATATATACCTATTATTATTTGCACACACACGCCAGCGTACAAGCGTCACACGTGAAAGGATCACCGTATGATAGATATCCCGTGTACAAAAATAATTGGAAAACTCTTGGAAAACAGACGAAAAAGACTGATGGAACTTATCGTGTTTTGGTCGGTTCGCCGTGGTTTGGGTGTCGTAGTCACAGTGTTTACTTGGGATCCTGTAGGCGTATACGAAGAAAATTACGTTCTTCAGTCGGACGCTCAACGCGTTCTGAAGTGTATCGTTTATTAAGGGACAAATTATAGTCGATTTTAAGTATTTAATCGAAAAACGTTATTAGGTGACTGCACGAGAAAAGTTCTCTCCTGTCTCGTAGACGAATGAAATTGAATAACGTTATTGTTTTTAACTGATAAAATATAAAATTATGCGAATAGGATCTGTATGAATTCACGATTGGCTTTTATCTAAAACCGTGAAAAAACTTAAGCGCGAAATCGATACATTCAATCGAACCGAAGGCTCGTTTAAGATTCGAGTGTTTAACTGAAATGCGACTTGCGAAATGTTTTTAATTGAAAAAATATTTTAATAACATTTATTTATTAAAACGAACCAATTTTTCGATGATGTTTTTTTTTCAATTTACAAATATTTAACATGCAACGGTTTATAAGCATTATGTATGAGCTCTTTGTGAAATTTTTAAAAATAAACCAGTAGTCAACACTCTAAGAAAAAGGTTATACATTTTTTGATTTAGATACTTTCTTTATGAGATTATAACGTTGTTTCACAATACTGCAATACTGTTTTTTTTTTTTTTTACAAGAAAGATATAATTTATAGAAATACCTATAGTTATTAAGTTATTATTAATTATAAATAAAAATAATTAATAAAATGCTGTGAATGTTTGATTGAGATATTTATTAGAAACGAATTTTCGAAATCGACTGCAAATTTCTGTACACTTTGTGTTGTATATTGTAAGATAAAATCCACGCATAATAAATATTTTTTTTTTTTTTTTAGATGTCAGAACCATTCCACAGATCTGTCTCACTGAGCTTTCGTAGAAATATCAAGCAAGCCAAACAAAGTAAGAATAATATGCACATATTTTGTTAAATTTTATGATAAAAAAAAAGCAAATAAAAATTCTGGATCGACTCAAATAACTACTATTTTGAAATCTATTACATTTATAAAACTGAAATTCGAACGAATTTGATAAAAAAATTTACACGAATGTTTTGAAAATCAATAACTACTTGTAAACAGTATGTTGTGAGTATTATATATTTATCCCGGAAACTATTTTAAATCATATAAATTCAGATAAAGCATTTTTTAAAAAAAAAAACAAGTACATTCCATGAAATGTTGCCCCGGCTCGCACGTTTTGTTTTCGTATTCAAATAGCGACGGAAATTTCTTACGCTCATACGACGTGAACAAAAGCCTTCGGGGCGATAATTAAGTTTGAAACGCGTAAGAATATGTTACTTTATACGAGTCTGCGGTACATTCGTCTTTCTCATTTATTACTATTATTATATTATTGTCGTCTCGGCGACACTCCAAACGCGTGTTGTAAAACTGTTGCAAGACGTCATAATATTATACGGTATTATTCGACCGCGAACGTTACACGAACGCGTCAAAGTTTCTCGCTCGTACCTCTGAATTATGTGTAAGACCGTTTAAACTTCATCCCTCGGCTGGGTGTTAGTATTTTTGTACAAATTCTTATTTTATTGATTTTATTCTCGCTACGCGTGCGTCACAGAAATCGGTAATTACGTTTTTCCGAAAAAAAAAAGAAAAATAAAATCCGTTACCTTGTTCATTGCAAAACGGGACGTCGCGTTTTATGTTTTGAACTTCTTTATCTCGGTTCGCTTATTGTTCTCCGAAAAATTTAATACGCGTACACGCGTTGGAAACATGTTCAAGTCAGGTGTTGAGACTTTGTATAACAACTCGTATACTGCAGTGGCGGCTGTCTAAAAATATTTCAGAGGCGTGCTCGGCATTTTTAATCGACCACCGCCATCAGGACGTTTTAACCGATTTTTTTCGAAATTCAGGGAGTTAACCAAGCACCGAGAACTTAACTGTAGCCGCCACCGGTCAACTTAATATAGTTTTATCTATATTCAATACGGATTCGAATACCTTTACTAAACAAGCGTGATAAATCGATTTCGACAGATTTCGAGCGAAATACAGGATTGCTTGTACAGTTTTCAAATTGCTAACGTTCACGTATTATAGTATAACCTATTTATAGTTTAAACCACTCGATAAATTCGTCTACTCGCTCAGTTTTGCGTGGTTTGTGTGAGTGTGTGTGTGTGTCAGTGTTGCTAGATGGACAGTGGAAAATTGTTTTAATTTCAGCTTTAAAAAATTGTACATGGTTCAATTTTTCGATTTTTCAAAAATTTTGACGTATGCCTTAATTTCCACAGATCTCTGTATCAGTTTATACCGTTTACTGAAAAAACCTCGGATTTCTTATCGGATAATCCCGAAAACTCTTTAAATTGAACTCCAAAAATTTCCAAAATGTGGATGATCCTCAAATTCCTAAAATTTCATCTTTTGCCGTTTTTAATTTCAAAAAAATCCAGAACCAGGATTAATCTCCAAACGTGGCAACAACACCGGTGTGCGTGTGTGTTTGTGGAGTCGGGGCAACTTGTAAACTTTACGAACAACTATGAACACGACGATTAGTTTACAGGTATGTGTACCGCGATACGTAACTAGGGTACATTAATTTATGACCCTCCGTCGTATCTTTGATGGACAAATTCACGTCGTGTTTCATTTTGGAGCCAGGAAGATGACACGTTTTGAAAGTGCGGTGGAACGCAGGTGTGTAGTACTTCGATAACGTCGGGGGATAATAATCTCATTACAAAACTAATATTATTGGTGTGACTAGTAATGCGTTAACTTTCCAAACGTTTGAATGTACCGATCGAACGGGTATTAATGGGTCGTAAACACGTTATTATTATGATTATTATCATCGTCATCCGTGTACACGGTGCGATAATATACGATTTATGAATTATTACGAAAGTTATTGAGCACGTAATATTATATCGGTTTTACCAACGTTTTATAAACGTAGTTAAACACACGGTACGTAAGCGAAAGTACGATATGATACATGTCTGAAAAAACGGATTTTAAAATGAAATAAAGCTATTGCACAAGGCCCAATCTCACGTCATAAACTGTAAATCCTATTCACAGTTAAAAAAAAAAAAATGTAAAATTTGGTTAATGCATGGACAAAAAATGGAAAAATATATTACAGTATGCATATAATGTGAATCTAATTTGTTTTCAACTTAGATTATAACCTTTAATTTATTTTCATTCAAATTGTCGTCCTTTTATTTGAATTTTACTAATTATCTTTTTAATAACTCCAATTTCACCAATAAGAGGTTATCGTCAATGGGGATTTGGGCCATTATACTCATTATTCTTTTATTGTAATTTTAACTAAAATGTAGTTATAGATATACACATTTTTAGTGTTTTTGAAAAGCACTGATGCAATCTCGATAAAACGTTTATAAGTACAAGAATAAACAAAATTGGTCCGCAATTAACGGATTAATCGATACACATACATAGAGAAAAAAAATTTGCACAGCCGGACATAGAACCTCTTCCTATTTTAAGTCGATTAAAAAAAATAAATAAAAGAACAGTGACTTTTCTCGAGAGCAGGTTACGCGCGGCTTATGGTGATTTACCGGTTTGTAATAGGTGTAGTTTTGTGTTAAACTCATTGGCGCAAAAAAGGTTTTTGATTTGATTTAAATATACTAAATAATGCATTACTGAAATCATCAGCTAACATAGGTGCTTATCCCAAAAAATAATCTTGCTGAACTCGATTTTTGGAGAAATATTTACATATTTTTTTCGGGTGGCTTAGCCCCTTTCCATGTTTGCGCCTACGGTAATATTTCTAAGCATCGATTAAACAAATTATTACCATCCCGATTAAGTACCGTAGTGAATTAGAAGTACGTACAGGTGCTAAAACAGAGATAGAAATGAAGGGACGAAATAATAAGGATGAATACCATTAAGTATACTATAAAAACAATGTATTTTTAGAAAAAATATATATTTTTCTGCTATTAGGCAAAAGTTTTGAGTATTAAATAATATAGAAAGTTACTCGTGTTTTACTAAACAAAGTACACTAAAAAACAAATTTTTAAACTCTTCGTTAGCTCCACGGTGATCGAAATAGATGAAATCATTAAGTGTAAAATGACACTGTCGATATTTTAACAGTATGTATTCACCTAGAACCTGAATCCGTTAATCCAATAAAAATTATGTTATATTTTAACCGTATGGCTAAAATATAAGATTATATTATATTATTATTAATATTGATATAATTTATTATTTCGCGAAACCCAATACGGACTCTAATTTTTTTTTTGTGTGTGATAAGAGCATGTTAAATGGGAATATTTCTCATACAAATACAAACTAATAAACCAGAAACGATTTAGACGTTTAGTGCGTACCATATGTAGATTGATGACATGTACGAGACGATCTGCGGTTCTCTCGTGGAAAAAAAATGCTTTTATACTTTTTCCACGTGTTTGCATTAATCCGCGCCGTTACTGTACGTAACTTCGAGTTTTGCATTTTGCATAATTCTCTTATTTATTTAAACCGCAAATTTCGAAGGCGAATGTTGACTTCACGTCTCATTCTCGGTCGACGATATAACAAAAAAGTGTTTACCGTTTTTAAGCGTATGTTCACGGTTTTGCGGTGATCAGGCCCCACAAACGAGACTCGCTTCTACGACAAACGTTTGCGATTAAGTTTTCTCGTATTCGGCGTTACGTCGTCCAGTCTTTTATAATACGGTCTGTAAAGCAAGAACTTTTTTAAAACTTATTCTTTTCGATCCCCGGACGACACAGCGGCGGCGGCGGCGGCGTCCCGAATGAAAAATCGTTTTCGGAGCGTTCGACGAGCCGCCCCCGATCGAGTTTCGATTGTGTCCGACGCCGCGTATCTCGTACCACAATACAATGCCGCGCACGGAAACGTATAAAATGTAACACGGTTTGTCCTTTTTTCTTTCTCCCCTTTCTTTCAAACGACCCGTATCGTATGTGGCTATTATGGTGTCGGTTCTTTTTTCCGCGTCTCGCCACGTACGTACGTATTATTGTCCGTCTTTTCGTCGACCATCATTTTTCTTCGTCGCGTTTCGCGCCAAACGCCGCGTCTGGATCGCGCGTCCCGGACGTTTTTCAAATGTCCCGCGTCCGCGCGAAATCACCGGGCGACGAACCGCCGGCCGACCATTTGTTATCCGCCGCGAACAGCTCCTGGGGCTAACCATATATACCATATATACCGCGGTATCCGTCTGTGCGACGACGATCGCCCAAGTACTTGGACCGCGACGCCGCTGCTCGAAAGACCGTAGACAGGCGGCGGTGTCAACGCCCCGCGCGAACAGCAGTGGTGGTGGCCAAGAAACGCGGACGGACACAACGAGTCGAAACGTCGTCCCGTGCGATCCATTCGATGTGACGGACTAGACGAGGGTATATATAGAGCGAGAGAAAAAACGAGGTCGTTTTGAGCGGTAAAGAAAAGTTAAGAACCGACGTTTATCTCGCCACGATTAAGCTGAATTCGAAAAGAAAGGACATTCGCGGCCGGTTCACGAAAAAATTCAATTTTCCGATCAACGTGGAGAACGAGTCTACACGTCGGTCCCGATGATATTTTACGAGATGCTGAAAAACCTCAAAAGTTTTACGAAACATACGTTGACGAAACGACATTTGCGTAACATTGATGCGTATTTCAAAACTTATATTCCGATAGAACAAACAGCCTGATCGTAGTTTGTATACGTTTTTTTGAAACCTGAATCTAGAAGAACTATTTCCGAATGTTAGCGTTAAGGACATATGCCTGCACGGTGGTTACTAAAATATGTTCTGCTGAGAGATCTTTTTCGTGTCTCGAACGTATTTGAGATCCACAATTGGCGAGAATCGGTTAAATTCTCTAGATCTCCTTAGCGTAAAAAATCCGAATTAGTGGCAAAAATCAACTTTCAGCCGAAGAATTCGCTCGCTTTAAATGTAGAAAAAAATTATTTTAATCAGTGATCGTTTCTAACATGGTTAATCCTATTTCAATTATGTCTTCTTCTAATTTATATATATTTTGATATTTTATACACTTTTAATATCTGACGGTGTACTGATAATTGTACTATTAACTATTGTTCCTTATATACACAAAACAAAAGATATTTTTAACTAAACATAATTTTCATCATAGTATGTTGAACTTGTTGTGGCAATATATTTATCGTTCACGCAATGAATTTTAAAAATGAAATTTTAGTGTTTGATTTCACGAGGTCATATATATGAGATGGGGAATACTTTTTTGAGCTTTTGAAATATATTTACAATTGAATAGATAGCTAATTTACTTCTACTTGCAGGCGATATATTTAATTCACCATTGACCGGTGGAAGTTCGTCGTCGAGGGAGTTTTGCGTCCAAATAAATACTTTTCCCAAAGCCACGGACAAAAATGTTTAACATTATTAGAATATTATACGCGGATCCATTAAGAATTAAGATCGGTTTAATGAACAAATTCTTTTTTTTTTTTTGTAAAATAAATGAGGAACGGATTCTTTTTCTCAAGGATAAAGAAACTATACTTTTTCGTTCCTTATAATTTTGGGCGAAAAAATAGCAGTGTAATAAAAATGTTTTTAAAACATTTTATTTCGACATGAATCGTTGTTAGAAAAAAAAAAAAATAAATAAAATATTCAGTAATAATTAACGCTTGCTTAAAAATCTGGTATAAAATATAAAATTACACATTCGAAATCGGTGATTTATCTAACAATGTGAATTGCTTAACTGGCGTGTCGATGCTTCTTTTTTTTATGAATACTTACTACAGTATAATATGTTATTATCATTATACTATCTACTGTGAATTTCTTGCAAAATATTGCTTAAATTGACATTTTAATAAGCGGAAAATTGTTTTATTGGGATGGCCTTTCTAGAATTAATATTATCGTAGTGAATATTAAGTTTCCGTCGGATTCGTTTACCCTTAGGCAACCGAAGCGTAAGTCTTTTGTATTTGTTTGTAAAACACGTCACGTGTACCGGGATGTAAAACAAAATACTTCTGTTGAAACGACGTAATTTAATTCAAGATGAACAACGATTACATCAGCAATACAAAAGAGGTTGATTTATTTAAACAATTAAAGTTTTTTAAAATCACCGTAAACACAATTTTTATTGAAAAGACGTTAGTTTTTGTGATCCGCGTTCGAAAGATGAAGACAAGTTAAAAACGCGCACAATCTCTATCTTATCTCGTAGTTTGAACTTATCGAAAATAGCAATTTCGAAAGTTTTTTTTCTTTTATAACTTTGAAACGCTGCAAAATCGAAAGATGTAACTATGTGTTTTTTATTTTGTTTCCGATTTAGTAGCAATGAATGTATTAATAACGATGTTTTTTTTTTTTCGCTGAACAGACTTAAAGACGAGCAACGAGTAGACGTCGTTAATTCGGCCCTCTCCCCTGTCACTTTTAAACGCTATCGCGCAAGAACGTGAAATTTTAGCCCCTTTTATGTACAATTAGAGTCCCGTTCATCGGAGGTATTAAACGTAAAAATCGGAGCGTTCCTTTAAGTAAAAAAAAAAAAAATAATACGTCGTTAAAAAATCTTAAAACCAATATCGGTCGATCATAAAATAGTGCGATTTTCGGTGTATAACGTACGACTGACGTCGTTGTGTTTAAATTTCAATTGAAAAAAAAAAACCACAAAATGTTTACGAATGAAAAACTTCAAAATTTAAAAACAGTTAATTTAATAACAGCCTAAAATTAAATAAAACTTTTTGAAATTCCAAGTCGACTATGATAGTGTCTAAAGACTTTTCGACAGTTATTTTCGACAAATTTTCGACAAATAGCTACGTAGTACGCGCGTTATTGACGGACGAAATGCCGTTTTTAGCGTTTTGTCACTGTTTTTCGGTGGTTTTTCCCGTCTACAGCCAATCGAAAAATTACCACTCTAAAGTACCCGCCGTCCCATTTCCTAAAATTGGATAAAAATTTGCGTAGAAATCGGCGCACTCTTTCCGGGTGGAAATTTCGTAAAACAAAACATAAAAAATCTATTGCAAAACCGCTGGTCAGCTCCCTCGCTACGGCCCTAAGAATCGAAAAATTGACAACGTCGATCGGGGATCGAACACGTTGTTGTGTTATACATCGTTTTCCGATGTAAACGTATTGATTAATATTATAATACATTATATCCACCGCCCGCAACGTATCATCGTAACGTCGGAGATTTAATTAATGGTTCGCCACGGATACACGGATACCGCTGCAACCTCGACAACGTTCGCTTTGTACAATAGGTGTACCGATATAAGGGTGTGTACCTACCCTCTCGCGAACGCGCGCACCGAACGTCTATAATATAATACGCCTGTGTACGTACGTACGCCCGCTTCCTTCCTTTAAGTACGTCGTGTGTACACACACCGTACGGGCCAACAACGGAAGCTACCGGAAAGCCACTTGGCCCCCGGAAAATCAATTAAACCCACTCGTGTGTACGTGTGTGTATATCGATTTTTACCGACGACGACATTGTGTGTTTGTCTATAACAATGGATATTAATGTGTACGGCCGCCGTGTGTGTTCACTCTAAAACATTTCCTCTGTACACGCGATTTTTTCTCTTCGTACGCAGTAACGACAACGATTCGGGCAAACCACTATATCGTGGTTTGGAAGTTGTGGTTCGGACGTTTTGTTTTTGAAGCAATAATGGTCGCTTTTGAAAAAAAAAAACGAGCGAGCTCCTCCCCGGTGTACAGGAATATCTTATTTTTGTTAAATATTCATATAAATTATCTACATAATTTTCCTAAAATAACCAGTTTATATATTAGAGTGGATGAGATGAATCAAAAATCCATCTATTTTCTATCTGGTAGAAGAGCATATTATATTAAAGGCTGTACGCCATCTACTTACCTTGTATAGTATAAACTTGGGAAAACAACGGAGGTGCTCTTTTATATAATATACCGTCCATGTACCGAGAACTGTACAATGGCACTTGTTATTTGTCTTCAATTTTGCTGCTCTGCATCAAACATGAAAGGGCACCCTGATGGTTTGATTCGGGGGGTACGTAGAGGACTGAGTCCCTTGTTTTAAAATATATTTTAGCCTGACCCTATTTAATTTTGTACACTTAATCGTCTATAGTACATAGTAACATCGGTACAAATTTAATGTTTCATTTAACCCCATCACTATTACATTTATCTAAGTCAAGCGCTATTGGTACGATGAAATAGTTATTTTTTACGCCAAAATGGTATCACGCCGAAACGGCCGAAAGTTTCTACATCGCATAGAGGATAAAAACACAAAGTTCTTCTGTATGATTTTTTTGTTTTTGTTGATTTTTTCAAAAAACATATTCGATACGATTTATACGGCACCATCCCTGAAGACGTATGAAACAAAAAACAAAAAAAATCATCAAAATCGATACATAAGTGGCGAATAAATCGACGAACACGCATAAAAAAATAAAAATACCCACAGTCAGCTTCTTTTTGAAGTCGGAAAACAAATACAAAAACTCATCGGGTGACTGCGCAGTATCTACGGTATATATTATTATAATATTAATTATGTTTAGTATTAATATTCGCGACAATATCTGCCGATCATACAACACGTTTTTATAATCACTACCATTGATTCTATACATCTTACTGTTATAATTGTAATAATAATAAAATATATAATCAATGTCACTATAATAATAACTATTGAATCTGCTGCAGTTGCTCGCGTCACGAAATCAATTGCAACGTCCTCGCTTTGCTCAAAAAGTCCGTCATCGACACGTAGCATCCACCCAACACGCGTTTGCCCGTGAACGACGTGCGGCCGTGCATGACCCTCCAGTTGTTGAATATCACCACCGTTCCCGGTTGTAAATTGTATTTCCAGTACAACTCTTCTCTCTCCAGAATTTCGGCGAAGTGAGCGTAGCTCTCGTAAAACTCTTCGATGTTGTGCGACGGTGGTAGTGGACTGCGGTCCCATATATTGAATCTGGTGGTTTCGGAAAAATCGCGTTTAAATTCAGTGAGAGAGAGAGAGAGGTAGAATTTTTTTTCATAAATCAATTGTTTTTCATGGAAAATAGGTAGCTGTCAGGTCAGGTTAGGTATTCATCGTACGATGTATTTTTCACAACAGTCGATGGAAAGAAGTTAAAATTCTAGTTCGGGTGAGAAGTTGTTTGGAGTAGCGTCCGCGTTCTGTAAAGTGCAGAGTCGTTATGCGAAAGCAGCGATGAATCGTCGCTTTCGGAAAAACGATCCTGAGCGAGTTTGGTACGCATCCATAATATGGGGAGAAAAACGTCCACGCAAAAAAATGGGTAAATTTTTGACTATCAGAAACGATTAATATATTAGTATTAACTATATTCTCATTAATTAAGATCATCTAATTCATGTTTGAAATTGTTGAAGTATCGTAGGATAGCTGGTTTTAGCAAGGTTCATATCGAGAATACGTGTTATGAATTCAAAACTCTAAAAATCCTATTATGAGTTATGCAACGTAAAAACACAGTGCTGGTATTATTTATTTGATAAATCTGTTTTTTTTTTTTTTTTTTGAAGACGTATTAAATAACCGAGTCCGCTTAGAATCGTATCTTGAAGGCAACGACTTATCATTGCTTTCGGATACTAAATAATTCGTTTGTACCACAATTCCTGAACCATCGACCTACCCAAAGAAGTGATCCACTGCAAAGCGTTGCCCAAATAACTTCTTACCAGACTTTTCGTACACCGCTGTATTTATTTTTTTCCGATTTCAGTTTCAAACTCAAATTGAGATATATTTGTTTGGCAATAATTCCTCAATAAAGTGCTAAAATGTATTCTAACACATGATTAAAACGGACGGAGTTTGAACGTAATAATAATGACTGTTTCTAAAAGTCCCGATCTAATTTGATTCAAATCAAAAATATTACCTAGTTTTGTAGGTTTCTTACAACACTCGTGTATAAATTTCAAATTTAAGACTTTTTATTCGAACTCAAACACATATTTTTCAATATGCTGTTATAAAATTTTAATAGTCGGTAAAGTTTTTCTTTCTTTTTTTTTTTTGCCAAGTATTTTGTTTTTCATAATATTATCTTGTTTTATCACCCAGAGAATAACTTAATAAACTACAATTGATGGTCACATATTTTGTAAATCACCTTATTTGATACACTTCGTTTGTAGCACGGTTAACTTTTATTACCGGTCCAGTACATTTACAGTGAGAACCTGGTTCTTTGTATTCAGATTCTATTTCGATGTCGACTAAATTTTGAAAATGTAATGGATTACTTTGTTTTAATATCTCTGCCGCTTTAAATCCATCGACCGCTGTACTCAAACCACCTTCACCGTTGCTATCCCTTTCTATCATATGAAACACTTGAAGACTGAAACACAAAATTATGATTAACTTAAACGCGAGACGGTTTGAACAGATACAAATGTTTGCACATAATTTCTAAAACAATAATTATTATTATTAATATTTGTTTTCAAGTTATTATTTAAAATCGTAGTGTAATCTTATTAAGTCATCATTTACACAACAACTGTCCCAAGACCCAACTCTTCTTAGTCCAGTACGATTGCATTTATTTTTGTTGATAATATGTCCATTGTAGCCTGTAATACTAGACCGATTGATTAATAGTAATTTCAAAGTCATTTCTCCATGTCCTTAAACATTCAATTCAATCGAACGTTGATCAATAATTAATGTTTTCGGATTTTCAACCAGTAAAGTAGGTTAATATTCATTTTTTTTTTTTTTAACTTCTAGAATTGCTTGAGGGTTTTATACATATATTAAATTTTGGTTATTAAATTTGTAACTGTCCATTTAAACATTATTTACCCAGTGCTTGAACATAAGTAAGTGCTGTCATTGTGTACTGCTAATGGGCCTTTCAAAAATGCGGGGTCTTTATGATTCTCATTTCCTCCAACTGTCCACATCCCTCCAAATAAGGTTTGTTCTGGCTGTGCAATGAAACGTACTACTTTTTCGGTTCCATTTAGAGTCGGCTCTACCTATGTGTAAAAAATACTAATAAATTATCCAAATCCTGTTTCAAATTTCAATTTCATTAACATCAATGTAGGGTATTTTTGTTATTGATTGATATTTTATGATCTACGTCATATCAGTGACAGTTAAATGTTGTTTCATAAGATCAGTGAATTATGTCTTAAGATTATAACTTACTTCAGTTATATTTGAATCGTTGTTGTTTTTTTATGGAAATAATTAAATAATATTACAAATAATTTTAAAAAAGCCGGAATTACTCTAGGTCACGTGGGTAGTAGACGAAGTGGCGACTATGCTTTGGGTGGATCACTGGTTTGAAGTTGTGGTATAACGAATCATATTTTTATATCTGAAAGTCATGCCATAAATCATAGCGTTTGAACAAACTATTTTGAGCGGAATCTCAGCTCGACAGGATAATGGGGAGGGGATAAAATGTTAATTGTAAGATTTGCAAATAAAAACAAATACCGATAAAAAACGCAAAATACGATAATTTTAAAATAGTAAGGGGATTCGAATTTGTAACTACAGGTTTAATATATAACATTTTAGCGTCTTGTAGCAAAACAATTCCGTTTTATCGATACTTATTGTATAGGCTTTCGGATATAACTGGACGGTATTATTTATTTACTGAATGCCGGTCAAGGCTCATGTAGAGCATGATGATAAATATAACTAGCTGTTGACTTAATACAATTAATCTTATCAATAATTAATAATTGGTACATGGATTAGGTTCAACATAACGTGCGTTTACAGATTGATATAATACTACATAAATACGAGTATTTTACATCTTGCAGCGTAATTTTCTACATATAAAACTGAAATAAATTAGATGAATAAATCCACTTCTTAGGGAATGATAGATTATTTGGACGAAACAAAGTCAAAATTATGCACAAAATTGTATTCTCTAAAAATTCTATCTGAATTTATTCCATAAGACGTTCTATCAAGAAGGTTTACAATCGCGTACAATATTATTATATACATTGTGTAAATTAATCCTTCCAAAAGAGTGACCGACATCATCAAACTATCCACGCCACCTAGAGATTCTGGCTACTTTTGCAAATGTATTTTTAGTTTAATTTTTTAGCCATCTTAATGTTTAGAGTAACTGTTATGTTTGATTTCATCATGGTATACGTTTTCACACTCACGCGCACTACCGTGCCAAACAGAAATTCCGCGTGAGCCTCGATTTCGTGTAAAATATTATTATACTTACGTCCGTCACGATCCCCACGCCATATTTCAAAATCGATTTTATTAGCTCTTTTAGGCAATCGATTTGAGCCAGATCATTGAACGATACTTTTGCCGGTAACTTCGCCAGCTCGTCACCAGAACACGGATGAGGTGTGACTTTTAAACCATTTCTGGTCCACATGTCAATAACCCATTTTGTTAAATACGTTGATTTGTGTCCATCGGACCCTGTGGTAAACAAAAGCTTTCAACGAAATTATAACGTTTAAGCGTTTGCACTGTACACTAAAAGCTTATAAAATATACGAGTCTAACATTCGACGTATAGTTCGTCTTCTTTTTGCACGTATTCGTGTACGTTTATACGGATCGTTTTCAAAAAATCTTGAATGGTCTTTTTTCGACTGTAATTTTCGTGATCGTAACATTCCAAACACCTGGATAAAACGTAATACATATTTAAACGTACCTAATGTATGAGAATATAATAAACAATATTGGAAAAAATTCGTTTTAATCGATCACTTATCTACATAACATAATATCTACTTACCTACAATTATCTCGTAACCATATTATATTAATCGGAATATTTTTGTTACCGAATTGTAATTTCACGGCCATTTTTGCGTGTTCCTATTAATACCGTGAGTGACGCGGTAATGCGTATTATTAAGCGATGCTCGACTGAACGAGGACGTTGGAGTACAGTGCAAATTATCAAAAAGTGTTCGTTATTTAAACGTATCTGAACAAAGTGATAAATTATTGCTAGTAAATTCCATTTTAAATTTATAATTAGGTTCTAAGGTTACTAGTTGAAAAAAATAGGTGTTCTGCAGTTTATTGAATCCGATTAATCTGAAACATAACAGCAATTTTATCAAACATTACTTTTTATAGTATTATGCAAAACATGATTAAACAAATGTGGGTCATGTTAAAATCATTTACAATTTCAGATTCTATTTTCTTACAAATTTTCATAATATAATAGTTATATGTTTTGTTGCCAATCACTTTATAGTATAAATCGTTATGTAATTCTCTAAAGTGTATACGCACACGATCGACGACACGTCTGTTTGACGTGGTTTAATTTTAAGTATTTTTACATTTCGCAAGAGAAGAATAAAGCTGGACCATTCAAATACTACTTGTGGTAAATGCATTTAAAAAAATTAAATACATAGATACGTTCCGCGTAAAATTGTTGATCAGAAGTTATGTATTGGTACACTCCACATAAACGTACATTTCGAATCACGATTCATATTCTTATCACATAATATTATGATTGATTACTGTCGAAAACAAAATATTATATCTATTTAGGAAATTATTTTTGTGAATTATTTTCGAAATAGTGGTTTTCGACGGCAAATTATATTAGATTTTTAATAAGTATATAATGTGTAATGATTCTATAAAGCGTTGATGGCACAAATAGTTTCCGATCAAATACGATTTACATAAATTGTATTTATTTGAAATGTAAAATGCGCTTCGTACACCATAAGTATTTTAAAGGTCTAATCTAACGATATTGAATAAAATCCACGCGAATACTGATCGCCTGTCTTATTAATCTCTGTAGGTAGTAGGTACACACTAATCAATTAGGTTTTCTAATTTGACCTTTTGTCAGTTTATGTCCCTAATATTTTGCAGCAATTTAAAATTGTGTTTTTGGGAGAGATAACCGTATTAATGTGACAAACATAAACCTAGAAAAAAAAAAAAGAAATAAAAAATATTCACACTGTGGCGATCCCAATTAACTAACGAAACAAATTATTCTAGAGAAATGTGTTATAATCTTTAGTAATCGATTGAAAACCCATTACATATTATTATATTATAATAGATACTTATCCGATGTATTTGAAAACGAGTTTGTGACAAGCTTAGAGAGAGTGTGTTTGAATGTGGTTTATACATAAACATGTACATAAAGTTTCTCCGGTGCAATAAAGTTTATCAGGATGAAAAATATTGTAATATATCAATAACATTCAATTACTTGTCTCATTTTGTCTCTAAGTACTCATCAAGATATTACAATAATAATAACGATTTAAAAATTTATTTTTACGTTTTTACACAACATAACAATATGTAATATGTATTCGTCAAAAATTTTACATAAAATGTATAACAAAAATAAGAATTCTAAAAATCTGGAATCACTGTAAGTCACGTGGATAGTTTGATGTTGTAGGACACATTTTGGAAGGTTTAATTATAGAAATTGCATAGTATAATTGTAAGAAATTTTGAATTGCTGACAAAAATATTGATTCTGAGTGAGCTCAGTTTAACTATAAAAATTGTGCGGTAACATAAAATATATTATTAGTCTTCACTCTTTTAAAAGGCACTAGAATTAAAAGATGTGAAAACAGTTTACATTTTTAAAAATTGTTTAGAATCTTAATTTTATCATTATGAGAAAATAATTTTAAAACTAATATCAAAAAAACCCATCGAAAAATCTGAAATATTACAAAGTATTTGAATGTTCTATACACTTCAAATTTTACTAAAAATAGTCTAAAAATTCCGAAAATTGTACTCAGGTATAAAGAAAATTAATTTTAATAACGTGTGAATATGACAAAACATTAGGAAAATTATTTGAGGAGGTATTACGATTTTAATATCGCTTGCACAACAGTGCGATAAAATCAGTGCAACCAATGCAAACTTTAAACACAAAATTTGTGTTACAAAATTTTTTACAAAATTAAGTCAAATGAACAACCAATTTTTTGAAAATTTTTCAACTTAAAACAATTAAAAATAAAAACTGTTACTTGGGATATTCGAAATTTTTAGTAGCATATGTATTTACATGGCGGCAATTTTGTATAAGAGTTTCAAAACCTTTCGTAAGAAATTATCGAACAAAATTTACTAAAAAATGGAAACTGTCGAAAATTTCAAAGTTCTTTACTAAGTTCAAAAATATTTAAGAGTTTATCATGTGGTTTCATAGTGATCAAAAAACAAAAAAAACAAATGTGCAAAGCAATACATTCTGCGCTACACTCAGAAACTTAAATTTTAAATAATTTTTTAGGCAATACTCATAAACAATAGTAACAATAATAAATATATATATATATTTATCATAATATATATGTTTCCTGGAGAATTATTTTTTGTTTTGTGTCACGACCAATTTCGGTTTCAAGAAAATCATCGTAGCGGGTGCGCAGGTTTGACGTCAAAACATTATACAATCTCGAGAGAGCATTCTCGTTGAATTGGCGAGAATATTTTCATTCTAGTTATTGATGGTCCAATTTACATAAACATAGATGTCCCAATTTATTCCTCCTGCTCATAACGAACAATAATGTTGTGAGCACGTTATTTTATAGAAAACACACAAAGTCTAATGCATTAATTGCTTAATAGTAGGCGTTGGCGACTGGGGTTCTCTAATGAACAGCACGGCGTCACTACGTCAATAGCCTCATTATAATAGGTATAAAATTGTATGATAGAATAAGTTCACAATGTTATATCGTATCAAACAAATGTCAGTTAAGGTAATACCTATATTCAAGCCGATCACGTTACAATTCATGCAATTTCCTTGGTCCAACATAATTATTCACATAATTTAATTTACGTTGGTTAACTATTATTATTTACCAAATCGAACAAAAAATACAAAAATTATTGTTACGAGTCACAATAATGTTATTGAAAACAATATATCCAAAACAAGCATTACCGTTATAAGTCATTGTGTCATTGTGTACACAGCAATCACTGCATTCGTGTAGTGTGGACCGATATTTATAAATACAATTATCTAGATAAAATCACTTAGACACAAGGTTTTTAAATTTCAAGAAATTTAATTTTCACACACACACACCTAATTTTAGATTCTAAGCGTAGCGAGAAAGCTGTCGTTTTAAAATGACGTTATTTTTTAATTTTTCTGTTATCACTTCAACAGGCAGAGGGAGCGTCCAAACGCAAAATTTCAAGTTTCTAACATTTTTGGAAAATGTACCAAGGTGGTATATTATATGTATGTATAATTATATATTCTTTTATTTAGAAAAATTAAATTTGTAAAAAAGAAAATTTTCTACATGTAAAACAAATATTGATTAATTCACTCCAATTAATATATGATCATCATAGAATGTGGCGGGATGAATGAATCAAATCATAATTAGTATATAAAAAAGTACAACATAACAATAACAAAAAAAAAAAAAAAAAATCCGGAATCACTCTAGGCAACGTGAGTAGTTTGACGGAGTAACGACTATGCTATTAGATGGGTCACTAGTTTAGAAGTTATGGTTCATACGCAATATTTGATATCTGAATGAAATAAAAAATCATTGCCTTTTGAAATACGATTCTCAGCGAGTTTAGTTGGTCTAGTGTACGTCCTGGTAAAAACCTAATTTAACAATAAAAATCGTCCAAAAATTTCGAAAAAAAAAAGTATTCACGTATAAAGAATATTAATTTAAATAACGTGTGAAAATTTCAAACCAGTTGGACTTTCATTTGAGGAGTTAATACGATTTTAGTATAAACTGCACAATAGTGAGTAATTGTATTGTTGTACAACCAAATTACACAATTTTTCAATACTTTTTTTGTACGCGTTCGGAAGCTATTGGGCGGTTAGGTTAAATTACCTTTTTTTTTTTTACATAACATATTTTAATTTCAATTCATTAATAACAAATTTGTAGAGTTACAAATTTTTTCTTAAAAATAATTGAAAGTTATGACCAATTTTTGACCATTTTCTAACTTTAAACTCCTAAAAAGAAAAAGAATGTGACGACGGATTTTTGAAATTTTTCAGTAGCATATGTTTATACTCGTACATGCCTTTAGATTTGTGTTAATGTTTCAAATATTTTGTCATAAAATTTATTTTTATTAAACGAAAACCATAAAGAAAACGGAAATTACTGGAAACTAGAAATAAACCTGTAATTTACCAATTTTATTATTGAGTAAAAGTTTCAGGTAGTTTTAGCTATAAATTTGGAAATTATGGCCAACAACTAAATCGATTATGTCAAAAAACACGTTAGATCTAATTTTTAATGTTTTTGATCAAATTTGACCTTGTTTTTTTAATGTTACTTTTTTCAGTTTTGTATTTTCAAATTTGAAATTCATCTTAGTACAATAATTAGAGTCAAAAGATTTTTCATTAGACTATTAGAAGTATTAGAAGTATTGAAGGTAAAAATCGGAACATTCCTTAAACTCTCAAAGTGGTTCATGGAGAAAAAAAATAAAATTATTGTAAAAACCATACATTCTTCGCTGACGCTCAGAATCTTAAATGAACACTTAATTCTAAAATTAAAATTTGAGTCGTTGATTCGCGCTGAAGATGACAACATAGTTGTTGAAATACGTATACGCAATAAAAAGTGTATCATTTTTGTGATTTCGGGTTAATAAATTTAGTAACACTTAATTATTAAATTTTTTAAATAAACAGGCAAGTGTTTAAATTGTTCTTTCGTACAGATAATTTGTATTTTTATCGTATAACGTCTTTAAAATTTCATAATACTTGATTAATATAACAATTAAGATTATTTTGGTTTGTTTCATCATTTCTTTTTCTCGAACACCATAACACTTCTCTATGTGGTTTAAATCAGTTGCCGACTACCACAAAACCAGATAAATGATCCTTACGAAAAAATTCTTATCATAAGTACCTACACATTTATTCCTATCTCGTATACCTACATAATAAATTTAATTTTAATTAATTAAGTTATAAAAAGTATAAAAAAAATTGTGAAACAGGTAAGTAAATTTATCGTGACCCGTAACCATTAAAATATTATTAATGATATTTTTTTAAGTTTCAAAATCATTATTTATAGTACAAACACTTTAATGTTTAAATTTAATAACATTTTATATGAATCTTATTAATTGGGAAAGATTAAAAATATTGCATATTTATTTTGATTCTTATGATAAAAATAGTATTTTATATTAAAATTTTGATACAAATTGTCTCTTTTTAAAATAAAAATAAAAAAGTACTTTGTGGTCATATTTTAGAGCTAAACGTTTAATGTTCAATTATGGAAAGAATATTCAAATTTTAATAGAGTTTATGTACAATATGCGAGAAAAAAGCACATAATACAAAAAAATATGTATTTTAAAAAAGAATATGTGTTTAATTAGTTTTTTTTTTTTTTAATAAAGGCCATATTAATTAATGTTATGATGACGTTTTTTTTTAATGGGGAAAATATCTACCAGAAACGACGCGGTTAAAACAATATTTAAATTTTGTTTGTTCATCATCTCTTTGTGAGGTTTAATTATCAAACAAAATACAGATATGTTCATTATGTTATGTATGTAATTACCGTATTATGTATGTATAATACACCATAATGTAGGTAATTAAAAATTATAATTTAATATTGTAAAATAAACGTTTTTTAATTCACTAATGTATGAAAACAATTGAATTAGTTTTTCGTTACAAAAATGTAAAATGACTTCACAGTGATTAAAATTTATATATGTTGTACATTGAGAATTAATTTATTTTTTAATAATGCGGACGAGAATAATTGAAAAACCTTTTTTTTTTTTCATAAAATTATTGAAAAATTCTTCAATTACGTTACGTTTTACTGAAAATCAACCGATTCAAGCTCATATTGCCGAAAATAATATACGACTCGTGTTAAATATTTTTAAAAGAGTTTGGAGTATAAACTCAAATTTAAAAATATTGAATTATTAGTACATTTTCAAAGAACATTTATTTGTATAGATACTTTTCCAAAATTCTAAAGACTTGAAGTTTTTTAAGTAAAAACGGTCCACGAAATTTAGTAGTTATAGAATTTAGGTTCTTGTCAGAGGACAAATCTTCCACATTCCAGTCCTTATTATACAAAAAATGTTATTTTAAAATATATCCTTTATAGATTCTCGCTCTGGTTTTATTTTATTTTTCAAATTAATTTTCCGGAACCTTTTTTTTCTACATCAGTCTCTCGTTCACAATATCCGATAAAACACGAACAAAAATATTTTGAATAGCTTGAAAAATGTAAAATTTTCAACTGAAATTCGATACCCGTCTAATTTTATAGGAAAAAATACAATTATCGAAATATTAAATATTGATGTTTATTTTTTAGGAATAATATACTTTTCTAAAGTTTTCAAAATACCGTACAAAGTAATAAAACATATTTAAGACGAATTCGTAGTATATTTTTTTTTACAGATATTCGAAATTATACCCAATACACGGCAGTCTGTACGAAAACTAAGCCCATCGCACCCACGTTAGGAATTTTAAATTTTTTTGTGGTAAATGGCTCGTATATTTAATACGAATAATATTTGATAGCATTATGATAACTTGTTGTTAAAATAAATTCGTCTCTACGTATTCTGTTATTATTTTGTTACTATTCCACAGTTCGGCACGCGATTATTTACGAGGTATATCGAATGATTCGTTGGGGTCGTACGAGTTAAATTGAAAATGCAATAAAACACATAATTTAGATGTTCACATTATACCGTGTAACGTTTCGTTTAGACGTATCTTGAAATAAATTTTTAGATTCTTAGTGATAACGAGGAAGTTCTTGATTTTACAAATACGTGTGTTTTTTTAAAATTCTCTTTTTTGTGTCTGCGACATGTATACAGTCCAGAATATTGCTCCGTCCTTGACGGTTCGAACGTTTTCTGAAAGCCCTACGTATATCCTTGGTGCGATGTACTCAACGTTTTGCTAAACTTTCAATTCCAAAAAGGTTTTACCTAAAAATCCAAAAAAAAATAAAAAATAAACGATATAAAGAACGGTGTGAATAAACAAATAAACAACTACAATTTGCCACATAGCAATACCATGTACAAACAAAGCTTTCTAAGCTAAAACGTAAAACCCTTTTTCATTCCATGTTATGCCGTTTCAACTTGCTTCTCGCTCTAAAGTCAAACGATGTATATTATACCCACTAGTTTGGGTTGGTGTTTTTTTCCTTGGACGTATCAGATTACACAGCTCGCTCAGAATCGTTTTTTCCATAGCAATTATTCATCATTGCTTTCCGATATTAAATATTACGTTCGAAACACAACATCCGAATAAGTGATCCACTCAAAGCGTAGTCGCTACTCCGTCAAACTAACCACGCGAACTTTACTGATTCCGGCTTTTTTATTTCTTATATTAATATAATATGTCCGTTGCGACCGACACAGATCGGTGCAGACGTAATAAAATTACTTTGTGAAACCAATTTTACGGTTCGAGGATGTTTGCATGCAAAATGCACATGGACGGTTAGAGCGGCAGACACGACAAAACTTATTGCTAAACCTTATATGCACATGAAGTTTTATTATGTTGCTGCAGTTTTACGCTGCACTTGCTTCACCACATGAACAATTCAAACGGTCGCATTATAATCGCCGTTATGCGGTTCGGAAAACGGTAAAGTTTTGATCCGTGAAAACGAATTGAAATTTTTATTTTTGTACCTAAACGTTGTACCTATCTACAAAAATTAATTTCTGTGAAGCGAAAAATCCAAATTCGTTCAGTAAGTTTCAATTGTTTTCCGATCACTGTAGTTATCACCGTACACTCAAAGGAAATGAACGTGCGTCTATTCACCAGGAAGAAAAGCAGTTTCTCGAAAAATCATCTGTTCTTGGATTACAAAAGAAACTATCGTTATTTCGAATTTCTCCGTGCATACTATGTGTTACACATTGATTTGGATAAAATAAAAATGCACACGAACTAGGTCGTTAATCAAAAGTTATAATCCATTTGAAAACGAGAAATTCGGTTTTGAATATATTTACATATTGAGTTTGATACGAATTTTTATAATACTGCGATAATTCGTAAAATATATCAACATCAAAAAACTTTTTCTGTAGATGACACGTACAAAGAGGATATACATATTCATCATTATTTTTAACTTCAAAATTTTTATCTGGTTATGATGAAATTAAAAAAAAAAAAGAAAGAAAGAATCATTAGGATACATAGGTAGATATCAAAACTACTCAATACTTCTTCACAAATTCCAAAAACTTTACGATCGTATTCAGATTTTTCGTTCGGTGTCCACGATTCGCTCAGTTATAGAAATTGGAAATAAAACGAAGAAGTTTGAATAACTGCAGCAGTGGTACTCCAAAACACGTCGAACACGGTTTTTTAAAAACACGATAACTTATATCACTTTGTTATTTTAATTATTCAAATAATTAGTCCAAAGTATAGTATAAATAAATGTTATTTAATTTTTAACGACTTGTAAAATAATCGATGAACGAGTCAAAATTTTCTATTCTCTATAAGCTAGTTACTTATCTAAAAAAAAAAAAAAATATATATATATATAGGTAAAATACGAACAACTTTACAACAGTAAAGTACAGTATGTCGACCTGTGGTTCACCTACTATTTATTATCACTGTTTCCAACGTTCAAAAATTTCAAAATTTATTTGTGTGTGATGTAATATTATAACGATAATATGTAAGTATCATATATCAATTTATTTTGACTCCGTTAAATACAATTATATATTATACCAGATACAACCTGTTTAATTTTTATATTGTACTATAAAAGTTATTCAGATGAATCTTAAAAAGTCAATTACAATTAGTTAATTTTTCTAATTCCTTTTAGGTCTTTGGACCAACATTCGCATGATTCAAGTTTCAATTTGATTCAAACTATGATTCCCCTTTCTGAATTAAGTTCATCACCTTCAATCATGGATTGTACATTTGTACTACATAGAAACAATGATAAAGTGTAACGAGGATGCGTCCTAATAGATGGGTAGTACTTAAAGTAAAACATGTAGATATTACACGCAATTTAAAATACTATGCTTGTGTGGTACGAAAAATACCACAAGGTACCATAAGTAAAGTAAGAATAAAATTATTTTTTTTAAATTTTTTAAAATGGCCAGCGTATTTTAGTAATTTTATTTAGATAAATGAAAACATTGTAATAAAACAATTTAGTTGGTGAATTTATAAGTGATAATTTTCAAGTTATTCAAGTTACACATTTAAATTCTGAGCATCAGCAAGCGAGGTAGTTTGCGGTTTTACAAAGATGTTTATTTTTTTTTTTTTTTACTGTTGAAAAAATTTCTACCAGAAGAAATGCACCAATTCAATACAGTAACTTTTCTTTTAGTAAATAGGATCTAGATGGTACTTTAAACAAGCCATTTTTGGATTTTTTAATAGTTTATTAACACCACGGGAAAAACCACCGAAATATTGCAAGAAACCGCTAAAAACGGCATTTTGTCAATAACGCGTAAGTATAGTTATTTCTCCATTATTTCGAAAATAATCATCGAAGAGCCTTGAAATTTCAGACAATAATGTACCTGCATACTATGCAACTTCAAAAATATGTTCAAATAGTTTCATTTAATTTTAGGCTATATATAGTCATTTTTAGATTTTGAGGTTTTTCATGCATGATTAATTTAATTTTGTTTTTTTTTTACATGAAATTTGAACACAACATTAGTCGTTAGTCATTTTAACTATGTACCAAACATTTTGAAAATCACATAATTTTTCGATCTTACCGATATTAGTTTTTATATGTTTAATAATGTAATTGCGGAAAAACTAGTAGAAATTTCAAAACACTACTCAAAGAACACATTTTAGAAAAAAAAAATATAAAAATTTATCCCTATTTCTAATTTAGCTAAACATGTTTTAGATTGTAACCAAACAATAAATTTCTAAATGAAAAACGATTTTATTATCTATATTAAAAAACCAAAAAAATATTTACATCAATTTAGTACTAGAAGAACTTCGTGTTTATAATAAAGTAAGCCATAACAGTTTTAACAATATTTTAAATAGACAAACTTATTTTGACACACAATGATATTTAACAATTTACTATGGACAACAAAACATAATGAATAGTAGCTATACATATCTATGTCTAATTGATCGTTTGTTAAGTGTTTCTTATTATAATTCTATTATCTATGTACTTAATTATATTAATGTTTGTATACGTTTGTATTCATTTTCTTTTCTATTTCAAGTGACCTGACTACGGTCAAAACTTGTTGTCATACTATTAAAAAATACTCTATGCATTTAAATACATACTTAGATTTTTTAAAAGAGTATTAATCATTTGTAGTGTGAATTTTCTTAACGTTTTTCTCGCACGGAACAATATAGAATTTGCTTTGTTTTAATTGATTTTGTACGACGAGAACCTAGAAAAATTTCTTTCCGAGTGTCGTTAAAATACGTCGAAAACGTTTAATTACATTATTATGATACGCGTGCACTTGTCTCTTAAATATAACAGTTCGTCAACTTGTACTGGTGTTTTGCGAAAATTAATAAATAGTTTTAATGAGTTTTTCCTAGTTTGAAGTACGGTTCGTGTTTAATAGATTGAAATTTTATTTTTAGATTTTTGATTTTTGGCGTACAAAATGCCAGCGTTTTCACATCCAGTTTGTTTTTGACAGCAAATTTGACGTGGACGCGTGCTCGGAAATATTGTTTTTTTGCTATTGTGTGACTTGAAACAAAGCAAGAGTTATTTTTAACACCAATACCGGGCGAGCAAATTATTATTTTGTTTGACATAAGTAATTGATATTTTGATTCTTAGATTGTTGCGGTCCCGTATCTGACAGCGGAAATGAAATCCAAATCAACTCGATCAAACAACGTTTACTAAAGAAAAAGTAATTTGAGGTAGTACTCGAATGGAATTTTAGTAGTTCATTATGTCGTCGCCTGAGAATGAAAATAATCTATGGGTAGATAGAGAAAATGATCAAAAACGGATTTTAGTTTTCAAAAAACGCTTGCTTAAGCAATGCACTTAAAATTTTTAGATTCTGAGGGTTAGCGAAGAATGTATCGTTTTTACAATGATGATTTTTTTCTTTTTTTTTTTCTACGAACAATTTTCATGGTATAAGGTATGCTTCAATTTTTGCGTCCAGTACGTCTAATAAAAGGTCTTTAGACTTTAATTTTTCTTTAAGGGATCCTCAATTTGATAGTTTAAAATTTAAAAGTTACAATAAAAAAACTAAATAAAATTTGACCAAAACATTTAAAATTACGGCTAACATGATTTTTGACCAAATCGATTCAATTTTTTGGCCATAACTTGCTGAAACATTTACAATATATTCAAATTGGTAAAATAGAGGTTTGTTCCAAGTTTCAAAAGATATAAAAAAATCTTTTGGTTAATCATAGAATCTTAAAATTTTTGAAAATATCCATTTTCTTTGAGGGTTTTATTTGATAAAAATAATTTAACTTTTGACAAAAACTTTTGAAACATCAACACAAGGTTAACAACAAGTATATTTACATATTCCAATAAACAATTTCAAGAATCCATAGTCACAATTTTTTTTTTTTATTCGTTTTAAGTTGAAAAATTTTCAAAAATTGATCATACCCTTGACTTATTTTATAAAAAAATTTGTAACTCACAAAAATTTGTTATTTAAGAGTTGAAAGTAAATAACAAAAATAAATTTGCTATCGAATAAAAGAAACTCATAAAAAAAATCTACTCAATAGATTCCAAACTCGTACGAAAATAGTGTTGAAGAACTGTGTAATTTGGTTATAATTATTAAATTACGATTGCGTAATTGATACTAAAATAGTATTAACTCCTCAAAATTATTCATATCCCACGGTTATTGTTATTAAATTAAATTTTTTGTCTCATTCAAAAAAAACATCAATCAATCAATCACAAAGTTGACATGCCAGATCAGTTTTCAATGTTTTTTTTTCCAATATTGATATACCCAAAATAATATTGAATAATAAACGAGTAGCTCAAAGTGAAATGGTCTAAAAAAACGGACATCACTATTTGGTTTAAGAATGTTTAAAGCTAATTTTGAATCGATTTCCGTTTCCGTCCCGAAAATAATTGTTATTTGGTAATAACTTGTGTTTGGCGAGTTTATTTTGCGATTTATTTGCATCGAGCTTAGATTTTACGGCCACTTAAATAGTCCCTGTTCGTTTTTCTGCTGAAAAATACGCAGTCCGTCCGAATTCGTCACGTGTCCATGACTTAAAGAAAATCCTCGTAAACCTTTTTTTTTCGGGAGACTTTTTATCTCTTTTTGGAAGTCCATTAAATTAACGAGAGTAATTAGGGTTAATTTGCCATTTTCCGTTGTTTGATTAACTCTGTTAAATTACCGTGTCCTCCAATAAACATTACTCGTGCATTAAAGGAGATTTGGTCTCTTAAAAATAATCCTTTATTGCCTCCATTCGAGAAATCAGTTTGCATTTTCATTCTATTTAAATTTTATTTTGGTAAATGGTGTTATAATATCGGTTTAAATTTTAGTGTTTTTGAAATGAAGTTAGTCAACAGCTAATATAAAATAAAAAAAAACATTACATACTTAATGGTATATGTTTTTGGTTATGTTAAAACGTCCTTTAAAAATGTAGACCATAACATTGAATAACAATTTAGTTTAGAATGCAGGTATTTACATTAAAATGTACACCAAGTGGCCAAAATTCAAGTTTATTACACAAATAAAAACTCAAAATTAATCGGGGAATCACAATTCGTTTATTAGTATGCCCTCGAGAATATTTTTTTATATTTTTTATTTTTTTTATTTAGGGGTTTTTTACAGAAACGTTTAACTGTATGGAATAAGCAAACTCGTGTAATTAAAAATTATACGTCTGTTCCTACTGAGTTAATTTGAAAAACTGAAAACCTCAAAAAAAAAAAGTTCCCAGTGAAATTGTGAATTGGTAACATCAATTGTTCCCGAGCTCGATGATTAACGGTTTTAATTTCGGTTCCGTCAACTTTTTGCTTTTTTTTTTTTTTTTGTTTCTTCATCCTACAAAAAAGAAGGTTAATTTGAAAGAAACTGCGATGAAAACGATTTTCTCTTAATTGAATAAAATCTTTAGATAAAAGGAGTCACGTTTCTTCTTTCGCTTTACATTGTTTTCATTGTTATTGTATAGAGGAATAACACGATCGGGATGAAAAAAAAGCAATTATTATTACGATAATTGGTTGCTTTCTTCAACATACAAAACACATTTATAATTTTTTGTTTTCTTTTTTCCCGCGTTTTCACATTCCGTGTGGAAAAAACCGACGACAATTTTTGCCGTGGCAGGGTTCAAAAAAAAAACACGGGATATTGTAGATAATTCTAAATAAAAATATACTTTATTTTATTTTAAAAATTTGTACTTGTTGCACAAAATTTGCTATCTGCAGAAATAAATATTGATACAACAGTGTTGTTACAGTGTTTGTTGTTACAGTGTTTGGTTACGGAAATAAAAAAAAGGCGAAACTTAAATTTTATATAACTCCTCAAATTATATTGTCCGATTAGGTTTAAATTTTCACAACATATTTTAAATGCTACAATCTTTAAATGTATTAACTTGTTTTGAATTTTCCGATAAATTTAGTGTCACTATCAAAAAATAGAACATTCACATACTCGTTGGTTTTTCCGTAATCGTTTAATAATATCGAAAAATTTTAAAAATTTGTATACAACGTTAGATACACGTATTTATAAATTGGTGACTTGAATATTTTGAAAATCATACAGGAGAAATTCATCAATTTAAAGCGGATTTATTATATTAATGTTATATTTAGAAATTTAACCTAAAACAACTTTTCTTTGCCTCCTTGAAAACTATAAGAATGTTTCGCCACTTTTTTACGAGTGTCTATATATACCTAGTCTAGTAGTACCGACCGGTAATAATTTTGATTTTTGTCTGTAGTATACGCATGTTACAACAGTGTATTACGGTTTATAAATAAACTTGTATTCTTACTGTCGTAATTTATTTTTTAATTTTATTTTTTCAAGTATATTCAATTAACGCTTTGAATTACAAAAAAACGTTCTGAAGTTATACTGTAAAATACGCCGTTTAAAATGTGTACGTTACTCTACTCCAAATTATGATACTTCAATTTGTTTGTTTTATTTATTTTTCTATTGTACATCTGATATGGACAGTATAATAATTTACCAGAACTAAAATTATAGACTTTGCCGTCGTGTTTGAAAAGTATCTGCTACAGTACAATTTTGTTATTTTTTTTTTTATCGCTTTATGTTTCACTCTGGATTTTTTGTTCGTTTACATTATAATACACGGTGAGTTCGCGCTTTTTTAGTGTAATATTTACAGCCTGCAGCCATTTTTAAGTTCCCGAATACGACGTTTGAAAGTTATCAGGCTATGATTGTCCAAACGCAATTCTTGTTAAACGTATATTTACAATCAAGGATTGGGTGGGGACATCAACGCTTGAAACGCGAGTTCGACGACCATCGGTCAACTGCAGGTGCGACGGCGTGCTGGATATGCAAACTCTTTACACGCGTGCGTCCGATTGTTTTTGAAGTTATTTTTAAAAATTATTTTCCACATTTTATTGTACTTCGTTCAAGTGTACTCGTTAAGACTATGAATCACCGAAATCCATAAAAAAATTTAGTAACAAAATATCAATGACGGTCTAAACACAAAAAAATACGGAAAAAAAAAATACCATTTTTACGCATAAAAACGTATTACGCGCTAATGTTTTAGTAGTAGCTAATTCAATCATCATGATTTTTGATTACGCTTTTGTTGTTATTGTAAAATACAATTGTTAATATACAGTTAAAACTAAAAATAAATAATAGCATTGTTATTGGGTACAAAATATAATAATATTACATTGATTATGATTGATAATGCCAATGGAAAACAATATTTTTATAAGTATTTTATTTTATCATTACTATACGTTTCTATTGAACTTAACAAGTGAAAATACAACTAGAAAATTCTTGCAAAGCCTTTGTTTAAATTATATTGTTAATACATATTTTTGTTTACGTAACACGCGTTTATTTTTTGTGAGCATTTGTGTGTTAACATTTTGTTTTACGTCGAATAAAACAATAGCTCTTGTTACGTTTATTCCGTTATTTTGAGTCACTAATATTGTTTAATAGGTAAATAGAAGAAAACACTTTTGAGTTTTCTTTTTGAAAAACTTTTACATTGTATTTACTGACTTGTAAAAAAAAAAAAGTCTATATTTTTCCTACATAACCTAGTAAATTAAATGAAAAATTCATACATAGTTTCAAAATAAAAATTGAACATTGGGAATGACAATAACAGCTGGTCTTCCGCTTATTGGCCTAAAATCATATAATATACGGCACGCTCCAAAAGCCTTCATTTATACTTTTTCTCAAAATTAAAATATGTGTCGTGTGGGTTGTATAAATAATGATTTTTCGTAAAATTTAAAAAGAACAATAAATCTTTGAATTGATTATTATAGACAATGTTTAAGTATGCCTTTATTAAATGCCGTAAAAGTAGTCTATAAATGGAACCTTTGTAAATGTTTAAGTATTTTTTTCTTTTTTTTCTAAAACTCGTGATTCAAGAGAATAAAATCTATTCATACTAAGAATTTTTACTATTTATTTACTAGTGCATATATTGTTAAAACTTAGCTAAATTTGCTTATGACTGAATGAAATATTACGATGTATTCAATATTTTATGAAGAATATTAATTATTCTAGCAGTTTATTATTATTTTTAGGTGTAAATAAAGTATGGGAAAAATACTAAAATTTTGACTATTTGTTATTTATACATTATTGATGACTAATTTCTTACAATATATTTTATAATGGAATTCATAATCTGGACGTCACGAATATGCGTAACTGTGAAATACTACTGTAAAATGTTTTGAAGTGAATTTTAAATTATCAGAAATATTGTATGCTCATTATTAAAACAAGAAACGTTCAAAACATCTACTACTTGAGTATTATCATAGACGCTTTCCACAGGGTGAATTCTTTTATGGATTTTTACCATAAAATCAAAACTCTACTACTATTACAACTACTACTATTAATCTCTACTACTAGTTAATCGAGAATAATTTAGTGAAAAAAAAAACAAGTTTTACCAAAATGTTGTGCTATCATTGAAATTTGACCTATGCTTTAAAACGATATACAAACGAAAACCAAACAAACATAATCGAAACGATTAAACGATTAACTACGTAACTAAATAGAGTCAGTTGAACATTAAACAAATCAAGTTTTACCTAATTAGTATTGTTACGTTGAATACCAAATGGTTTTAAGAAGTTACTATACAGGCAACTTATTGTAAAAATATTATTGTTTTTTGTGTTCTAAATAAACAATAAGCAATAAACAAACGCCTTCAGTATCCCTCAGAAAAATCTAAACATGTTCATTCCGTTATCTTTGATTATATTTTAATGCACATATGGGCATGCAAAAAAAAAAAAAAAACACAATGGGAATTTCAAGGATACTATAGACAAAATTTCGTGTTTGTTATAACATACAACACATACAATTTTTATGTTATCTAGGAAGCAGAATTACGTACGTATTTTTTTTTTTCATAAAATATTATATAAATTCAACTCATGAAATAGGAAAACAAAATATTGGAACAATATACAAAACACGTGTAACATGGATGAGTTTGATGAATTCGAAATTCGCATTGCAGTTCAAATGAATGGGGGATATGGTTTTTGTTTTTATCGCTGCCATTATTAATCATTTTTTATTGCTTATGAGGTTTCCGTGAGGCACACTTCCGTTTTCAAACGACCCGCAACAATGTTTGGCCAGTACGTACATTGATAATAGCAAATTTATTTTTCATTTTCAACGAACACGAATGTATCATTGACTTACCATAACCAAGCGTTATAAAAATAAATTTTATTTAAACGAAACGAACCCGTTTCACGAGACCTTTTCACTATTCATTCATTGGTGTACGAGTGAATTGTAAACATAGCTGTTTTTATCAAAATATAATTTTATAGTTATTCATGATCAATATGTTCTCATTTTCTAATGGTTGGATCAAAACAAAAAAAATATTTTTTATATGAATAAAATAATAATTTTCTATTATAATAATATTTATTAAAGGTAAAACTCAAGTATGAAGAAAATATTGAATAAAATAAGAAGTGGGAAATCAATATGTATATATATATATATAGAAATAAGAGTTTGATTTTATGCCAGAAAAGTCTACCCTGGAGCCATTACTTCGTGCCAGACGACATTTGAAAAAGTACAGGGAGAAGGGTAAAAATCAATGCGTGTGTCGCGTATTGCGAATCAGAGCGTGCCAAGAGAATTAATTTTAAAATCGGTTTTTATGAGAAATTATATCAATTACATAAAAATATTTCCAGGTAAAAATCAATTCAAGAAAAACATCGATTTGTGATGGATTTGTGATAGAAAATTATTTAAACACGAATTTGACAAAAACAAAAACATGCGTTTGAATGCAATTGAATCCATCCGATGCACAATTAAATACAGATATAATTAAATTTTTCCACGTTATTTTTTCCGTATACAATTTTAATTATTTCAATTTTTAAATATTTTTAAACGTTTAACGTGAATATACGGGTGACCTAATTTCGCAAACGAGTGATTTACAAAAAAGGGTAAGTAACTGACTTTTCGATAATTCCGCCATTATTATATGACGTTCGCTTTGAACAAATCTCGTACAATCTTAATTGGAACTCATTAAGCAGAACTGCCCGAAACAAAAGCCGAACGTTTTAATGTTCTCACAAACCACGGGTTTTTATTTGGTTTGTAAAAAAAAAAAAATAATTTTAATAATAGATAGAACAATAATTATTGTGCCACAAAAAGCGAATTCGGCGAATACCTGGGAGAAAATTTTTTCATAATTTTCACCCAGTCACCACGTTTTCTCTCTGAGTGTGTAAAAATATTTATTTAAAACGGCGTAGACCGTTTTCATACCGAAATTACAAGATTTTCGGTAAAAAGAATAAATACGAATTCTCGTCCAATATAATATAGTTTTGTTGTTCCGCCAGCCTAGATAGCATATTCATCAATAATTTTTAATTTTTTTTTGTTTTACATTTCAACACGCGTTACATAAATGATACGTAATACATTTACGCGATGCTATTCGTGAATTGTTAAGTGTGCAGTTGTTAATATTTCAAAAGACGTCGGATATAAGGTCATTTAGCTAACCGACCTAATCTGTTTACTATAATGTACCTACAATACATTTTTTTATCTGATTATAATAAAAAGAACATTAAAAAAAAAAAAAAAAATAATCTGCAACAAACGCGTGCATTATCGGAACGAATCAATAAAAAAAATAAACGCAATAAGCATTTGATATCCATTAAACACTATTTTTATATCATATATTTTGATTAAACCATAAAAATATTTCATACGATTTTAACTGTATACCGTTAATCCGTCTGACTTTAAGATTAGTTGGCTTCCCACAATTTCAACATTTACTTCTAAAATATGAAAAAATTCTGGGATAAGCGTAAAGTGTAATCAAACGCGTTAGTAGACAAGTAGCAGTTAAATACAAAAACAACAAAAGTTAGTTGACTTAAGTTAGGATAACAAAATGCGTGTATTTTTATAGTGGATTTGGCTTTTCTGATATGATATCGAAAATTATAATTTAAATTTTGAATTAAAAATGTTCTAACGATAAATAAAGTGAAAATATTAGCATTCTTTTAGTATAACTCACCAAATTTTATTGAATTCAATAAAAAAATGTTATAATTTTTCAAATCAACCCCCAGTTCCAACTCACACGTGTCTCACAAATTGTATTCTGTACATCGATAAATTCAATTAGTAGGAACTTATACATACTTAGTTTAAATAAAAAAATCAAGTGTGCCCGGGAAAAATCAATTGGATTTTATTAGTTATGTCAATACATCATAATACATTATTGCAAGACTAATCTACATAACGTAGCGTTTGTACGCTACGTATATTGTCAGAATTTAAGGTGAGTTGAATCGCATAATTTTATGGGTCTGAAACAAAAACAAATATCATTCAATTAACTATACAGTAAACTATACATTATCAAATTAAATTACACCCACGCACGGACAAATATGATGAGATAATGTAAGAAATTCATATGACGTAATAAATAATAATTTTATTACTATAATAGCTCGCGACATTAGTATATACGATACATTTAGGGGAAAAAAAATAATAAAGATAATCTTTTAAAGCAAAAACAATTTTAAACAGAAAAAAAGTCATTCTCGGGGACACACGCGGTGAGACACCATATAGGTTTTAAAATTATTCTAATTATCTTATACTAAATACAAATAGTTCTTACTAAAAATTGGCTAGGAGCTTATGGCCTAATTACTGATCGTGTAATCGAGTAAGGCCGATTCCGATCGCTTTGCAGGCGACGGTGGGCTCGACGCTTTTGTTGGTCGGCTGCACTTGTCCTAGGACGACGATGTTCAATTGTCGAAGCAAGTGAGACATCTTGAAATTCGATTGGGTGAGACGGAAAGTCGGAGACTGCAATCAAAGAGAGAAAAAACTTGTGTACATAACACTATAAAATACGTCGGAATTGCAAATTGAACGCGAATTCGGATAACCAATCGAATATACGATGTTGTGACACTTACCGAGAAAAAACGATTTACAAAAATAAAAATGTTATACTCGGTTCTGAGCCAGTGTAATCCCGAATTCGTATATACTGTTGCTGTTAGCGGAAAAATGTATCATTTATAGTTGACGTCTCGACTCCCCTACCGTAACAGTTCAAATGATTTTATCGAACAATTATCTGATAAGATGATCAATTTAATCGTTTAACATTGGCCGTGTTCCCAAGTTAAGAATATATGTATTTAGCGAAATTTAATTGTTACGATTAACCGCTTGCACTTATTCGTTTTAAATCAATGATTGCACGTGTAGATTTGTTTGTGTTCGTTTACTCGCAAAATGTTACAAATTTCACAAAAAGTATGTGTTTTCTTATATTTGATAGTTTAAACACAACATATACGATTGTAATTGTTTTAACGAGTAGAAATTGATATTAATTCCGTACGGTTTATCATGTTATAATTTATAATGATGCTTTTATATTTAATGCTTATATTATGTTGAATAAGATTAAAATATAATTGAACGAATTATTTTAGATTTTTTTTAAATTTTTATAAAATGTTGTTGATGGATCTAAACGTACACAAATATACATAGAATAATAACAATTTTTCATTATTTTATCATTTTGGTGTACTCAATTATTATTACAAGTTAAACGTTCATTTCAGTTTAACATTTTTTAGCTGGTATAAGATCATGATTGACCAATTCTTTTTTCCATCTGGTTGGAACGCAGCATTTTTACATTATTGATTTTGACGTAAAGATTTCATTTTAAATTGATTTTGGAACCTAATTTATACTTATTTTATTTAATAACAGCAAGTGTTTTTTTGTTTCTGTTAAAATTTTATGTTATATTATGCAACACGTAACGTTCGGAAAAATTCGACTGAAAGTTGACTTTTTAATTTAGGCCTAAATAATGTGTGTCGTATAATGTAAAAAATCAATTTCCAAATGTAACATATTAAAACCAAACATTACTAGGTTCCGAGGAAAGCCCGATGCCGCGTGTGTCAGTGTTCTTGAAATTTTGATTACAAGTTGTATATTAATTTTGTATACGATTAGACATCGCTTACAAAAATATCCGAAAAAACTACCGGAGAGAATTTTCTCAAAACAATATTCTTATAAAACGATATATGATTTCGAGAATATTCTCTTTATTGGATTTTATTTTTTGTAAATTAATAATATTAACATAACTTTAAATGTGTACGGTCCTCACCCCTCGAGGTTTTAGACTTTAGTTTGATTTAAATGAAATGAAAATAATATCTTTTACACTTAAATTGTTTCAAAATTTTTGTTTTGAACACATTAACTTCACGAAACATGCTAAAAATGTTTTTTTAATCAGAATTTTTTGATCAGACTTAATTGGTGAGACTTAGGCTTAAGAGAAATTCATCTAATATTCTCCTTTTCCGAGAAAACTTTCCAAAAATATTATCGCCATAGTCTTACGTCACTGGTTATAAGATTTTCAACAAAAATATTAAATACATTCTTCCGTGTACCACCAGTCCACCAGTCCTATCTAGCGTTCATCAATACCTCTTAAGTATTCGTTTTTTACGGTTCAACGGATTATTAAGAGCGTTATAAACACGATACTACGTAATACATTTTTGATATGTTTATACGTATACTTTTGTGGTTTTCCGCATGTATAATATAATTATTTCACAAGACTACCACGGGTAAGGCCGTTCCGAATAATCAACCTAATCTGCTTACATCGATGTACAATATTTGTATCTGTTTTAAGTGTAACAAACATCGATAAAAAATAATATACATTTTAATCAAATGTACGCAAATGATCGGACCATCGGTGTGGATCAATAGAAAATCGACACACATACCGAAACACCGCATTGTGGTTTTACATCTTTATGACGTCGGCACTGGTGACCCACGGGCCAATTACGCGGGACGTCCTAACAATTAAAAAGATTTTATCTGATAAACGTCCGATAAGTCATCCAAAGTACGTGTTGATGAAATTACATATCTCCTTACTCTCTGCAATTTGCTCCTTTTTTTTCCTTCATTCTATTCTTATAGATTCTGAGCGCAGCGAAAAATACCTATAATTTTTACAATAATGCTATTTATTTTCTGTGAACACTTTATAAAGTATGAAGAATGCTCCGATTTTTAAAGTCAACTTTGCAGAAACTTTGAAAAAATAATACAACAAACGTATTTTTTACACATCGATTTAGATTTTCTTGGCCATAACATCCAAAATAATGATCAGAACAATCTGAAACTTTTACATATGATTTTAATAAGTATGATTGATACAAGACTTATAGAAATTTCTAGTGAATTCATAAATTGTTGAGGTAAGTATAGAACTTTGAAATTTTTAAAAAAATTATGATGACGTTTTTTTTCTAATTTTCTGTGAACAATTTTAAGGGTGTATAGGATGCTCTGATTTTTAAGATCAGTACCTTTAATCAAACGTCTACAAACTCTGGAGGTACTTTATAGAGATTCAAATTGGAAAGTTCAAACTTAAATATTTACAACAGTGATTGTAAGGAGAAACATTAATTATGGCAAACGTATTTTTGACATTTTGATTAAGTTTTTTGGCCATAACATCCAAAATAATAAGAACAAATCGAATTTTATTATAATTTTCAAATAGGAATCATACAAGTTTTTTGAAAAAATTCAAGTGATTTTGAACATTTTTGAGCTAAGTTTAGAATATTGAAATTCTATAAAATTTTATCAGGACGTATACAAGACAACTAAGCTCGCTCAGAATCGGATTTTCAAAGGCAATGATTCAATAATGCTTTCAGATATTAAATAATGCGTTTGAACCACAACTTCTAAACTAGTGTCCAACCCAAAGCGTAGTCGCTTCTCCGTCAAACTACCCACGCGACCTAGAGTGACCCCGGTTTTTTTTTTTTTTATTTTACGTTAAACCATAATGATTTTATTACTTTCAAAAATAATTCGGCTCACATTAATGTGTGTGGTTTGTGTTAAACTATAAAATAATATAAATCGAATATTTTTGTTTATAATAAATAAAAAAAAATTTTGACTATTTAAATTTAACTATGAAAAGTTATTTTACTACCGTTTATTACGCGCGTATAACAAAGTTGGTGATTCAATTAGGTCGTTCGAGATCGGCAACATGTATTTACGTTTTCCCATTGGTAAGTTTTACTAATCACGATTTTGGTTATTTATAAGTATTATTAATGGGCCTCTCAGATGTCAAACGAAATAACACATTTGAGTTTATCTGTGTAACAATAGTCATATTCGGGAAAAACTATCCGCGTTTGAAGGCATTTTGAACTTGTACTATATACATATATATATATAATCAATCATAATAATTGTACTCTTCTAGTTCTAAATACCATCTCATTAACAGTTATGAAACATTTTCTGTATCGAATAATTAACATTTAACAGTTATTATTTTAAATTTTCATCATTTAAAATCAACTTATCATTTTTATAATAATAATGTTTGAACTGTGTTGTTTGTTCATTTGTACTAATTAGGAACAAATTTCTATGATACGTGTAGATATGATACAACATATTATTATATTGTTTTTTCCCGACTTAAATCTTTCCGATTGTAAAATTCTCATTTACTCCTTATTTTTTGTGCATCAATTAGGCATTAATGAATTGCTTTAACATAAACCGCCATTTATAATATTTTTTAACCTCAGATTCTTGTTGTAATGTTTCGTTCACACGTTCCATTCTCATTTGTAAGATTACTAATTACCCGTTCGGTCACAAAAAAATATTTTATTTTTATTTTATCGCTACTGTGCTTATTATTTATTAGCTACCTAATTTTCCAAAATTGCCTTTGAAATAATTTTTTAAATTTTACCATCCTAATTAATTTTATAAAAGTTTTGTTTTTAACTCTCACGTTTACAGAGTTTTCAAAAATTTAATAATAAAATGTGTTTGGTTAGGTTTATAATGTATCAGAGATAATTTCAACGACGTATCCAGGCAAAGATATTGCAGGCATGTAAATAATATTTAAGTGGACAATAATTTATCTGTATAATATGTGGACAAAACGATGTGAAAAAATGCGTCGAACCGTCGTAGTTGTCGCACGTTGTGTAATTCGTTGACAAATTGTGCTCGTGTAATGTAATTACAAGTATATTGCAGACGAAAGCGGTGTTTTCGAAAATTCATCAACTTGTGCTCGACACATTAATCCCGAGACGTCTGAAAATATAATACAATGTTAACGAAAGTGTTTGCAGTTCACCACCAGCATCTCTCACTCTTTCCCGCGCGGGTTCCTCACGCCCGAGGAATGACGAACTCGAGACATCGTTAATTATTTTTACCGAGTTATAGCGATTTCTATGATTCAAACGTACGAAATATTAATAGTTTAATCGTTACGTGATCGCCCACGAAAAGATCTACTGATGTTGTAATTAAAAATTATGAATTAATGTAATAAAAGAAAAGAAAAAGAAAAGAAATCCGGGATCAGTCTAGATCACATGGGTAGTTTGTCGGGGTAGCAACTATGCTTAGGGTGGGTCACTAGTCTCAAAATTGTGGTTTCAACGCATTATTTTATATCTGAAAGCAAGAATAAATCATTGCCTTCAAAAATACGATTCTAAGCGAGCTCAGTTGTCTAGTATACGCCCTGGTGAAAACATTCATTTAACAATAAAAACTCTTATCATATCTGTATCTTTCTTACTTTGATATTGTGTAAGAGTTCCAGCTTGGTCCAATCTTTATTTTAGATGTTATGACCAAAAAATCTAAACCAATGTGTAGCGAAAACACGTTCCCCGTAACTATTCTTCCCCTCGTAAGCGATACCAGCCGCCCGAAATGACGAGTTTAACGACAAAAAAACAATATTAAATCGGCTATAAATCAAAATTGTGCTAACCAATTTTCTAAATTTTTAAACCACATGTGTAAAAATGTCTTGTTTAGATCGTATTACAGTTTTGAGACTCAAACATAAAAACTAAAGGTTTTATGGAACATTAACTGCGTAAAATTCAATAATTCAAAATTTTCAAAATTTCCCTTAAAAATGATGAAAACCGATTGGAATATCAACAGTAAAGTCGTTTAACCCTTTTCAATGTAATATAAAAACTTTGATTCTAACCGATCTCTTTCGGAAATTCGATTGTTTTCATTTTTTGCTCATAACTCCAAAAATAACCAAAATTTCAAAAAACGTTTCAAATAAAGTACCATCTCGGATCAATTATCTATCTTTTGACTTTTGAGGTATCATGCGTTAGATCAAAGCATGTTTTCTACTAGAAAAAGTGATCACAAAAATCCAAAAAATAAAATTTAAATCGACGTATAAAAAACACGTTTCCCGTTTTTATTTGTCGCTTCCATAAGGAATACACGGCTGCCAAAAATAACGAAAATTTCAAAGTTCCATAACTCCCTCAAAAATGATCAAAATCGACAGAAATTTCAGCGGTACACTCATACAATCCTTCTTAACGACGTATTTAAATTTCAAGTCAATCGGAGCAATTTCAAAAACTGCGCCGTTTTCTTTTTTTCCTCGGAACTTAGAAAATATTCAAAGTTTAAAAAAACGATTCAATTTAAGTACCATCTCGGATCAATCATTTATCTTTTAAGGTATCATACGTTAAAATTGGAGCAGTTTTCTACAAGAACTTTTGATCACAGAAAAAAAAATAAACATCATTGTATAAACAATACATTTTTCTCTAACGCTCAGCATCTAAAAAGTATTTCGACGAGCAATCATGCAAACATTACGGAATGATGTAAGGATTCCATCGTAATCTAATTTAAAGTTAATTTATTCCGAAAAACGTTAAGAAATTGCAGTATATTATTATGTATTATGTATACATCCCCGAGGCGGCATAAAGTTCGCATAAAAAAACGGTTGAAAAAAAAAAACGCGTAACAAACCGTAGTCGAGAATGGCTTATTAGCAAAATTTTTAAAGAGACAAAAATATCTCCTTGACACTTCCGAGATCCTTATAAACTAACTGACACCTATTATTAATAATGAAAATCGGTCTTTTACGACGGAACGTTAGAAGACCCATTGAATGATGAGGTACAGACAACTTCTGTTACTGTAGCACATATTTGTTTGATCTAGACGGTCAGAAAATACCAATTTATAAATTCGTTAAGTTAAAAAAAGTTTTCTGCGATACAAACCTACCTCATCCAAATATTTGGCATTTGAATATGAAAAGCGCTTAGAGTGAATCGCTGTTGATGCAGAGGGACAATCTTAAAAATAAAAATAAAAAATCTAAAACGTATGAATATATTCAGATTAAATTGACAGAGCCAACAAACAACTATGCCGATGGCCAAATATTGGATGATAATTATATTTTGGCGACGATTAGCAACGTCAACGCCATCAGCAACATTTAAAATAGAAATTTTGGATTGGTTTACATAAATACATTTTCAGGGTTAAAAATAAATATTAAAAGGATAAGTAATATTATAAGATAAAAAAATTTCTTTTAAATTTTTAACCCTGAAAATATTATACAAATATACCATTTATATTTTACATATCTTATGACATTAATAACCACTGCTATGAAAATATTAATTCCACTATAAATTGTTTTGATTTATTTTTTTAATAATCTATGTAGGTCTGTGTTTATGATTTATTTTGATGTACCTATCAATAACGCAGTTATATTTTAAAAATAAAATTTAAACTGGTTAGTATCGTGTGCATTATTTTTTAATTATTTTTTTATGTTTTTTTTTCTAAAAGTTCGTGTTTGTATATTTTAGTTATTTGCTACAGTATGTTCATGTAATTAATAATAAGAAACGAAAAAAAAAAATTATTAGTAGATGAAATCAAATTTTTTTGGATATTTTGTTTTTCGGGAACTATACCCTCGGTTTAAATATTTTATCTTTTTGAACTTTTTTCCTGGGGTTTTATTTTTAATGGAAATTTTTTCCAGCGATATTTTTTACAGCGATGTATTTTGGGGTATTTTGTCATCGGGCACTTCTTTACAGATTCAATTTTAATAAAAAAAAAAAAAACTGTTAAAATAAAAATAAATGAAGCTTGAAAATACTGCGTTTCGACGCTCAACTCTCTCCAAAATAAGACATGGCTGGAAACCGCCATTCGCTGACGTACGGTTCCGGAAACACTTGTTACCAAGAATAAAATATAAAGGTCGAAGGAAAAAAAGTTGGACCCAACATTAGTCGCGCGTCGATTAATCCCGACGGTTCGGTGTTAATTGAAATCGAATTTGCCCCGCGACCATAAATCATAATAATAATATAAAAAGCGCTGGCACACAATCAATCAATCGATTCGCGAAAAGTGTTGTTAGACGTTTTCTTTTCAGTGACAAGTTCTAGTGTGGTTTCCATTTTCCAGTGGCGAACTGAAGAGGGAAAAGAGTCCGGTGCTGTTTACAGTTTTTATACGTGTTTTTGGTTTTGTTATTGTACACACGTATCACAAGACAATTTGATAACATTGTTGCGGTTGATAATTTTCAATGTATCGTTTTAGGCATTTTATACGAACCACATGATTGAATACTATTCGTTTACACATTAATCAATAATTTCATCCATATAGCTTTGTATGAAATTTGTTTTGAAAACATAATTTTGAATCAGTCGTTTGAGAAACCTTATAAGTCATAAACGAGACGAATTTATCTAATATCTGTGGTGTGATGGCAGAAGTTGATACGTAATGTTGGGCAATTTTCAAATCATCATGTTGATAGTTGAGGAATCGTTCAATTCAAGTGCTGGCGTAGGAAATATGATAATTCGTCTCTCATACATACATACACTGCCATCTATGTGCAAGGACCAAAGGTGATAAATCGTTATTTAAAAAGATGAGTACGTGATGGTAAAACTCGCGATACGTCTTGGTTTTAAATTGATAAGTCATCTTTTTAATAATGTACGTTAAGGAAAAACTTTATCTGTCATTATGACTTATGAGATATGTATTATTATTATTATTATTTATTGTATTTCATAATTTGATTAAATTTATTAATAACAATTTTATCACGTTTTGTAATTTAATGAAAACAATTTAAATATTAAATTTTATTTTTATGTTGTTGATACGCTTATAACTAAAAAAAAAAACACGATTGCATTACACGATAATTAACTAAGTATTTAAAATCTAAACTGTTTTCCAGAAGAACAAAAGTACATCTCTACACTGCAATTATTAGACCAACACTAATTTATGGATGTGAGGTATGGCCTTTAACTAGCAAAATGGAACAAAAACTCACGTCCTTCGAAAACAAAATTCTGAGAATCATCTGTGGCCCACAATATGACAACGAACTAGGATGCTGGCGTAGAAGAAGGAACAAAGAGATCCGAGATTTGACAGGAGTTCCAAGGATAACCAACTTTGTGAAAGCACAAAGAATAAAATGGTTTGAACACGTGATGAGAAGGTCAAACTCAGAGTACCTTAAAGCGGCAGTTGAGTGGAAACCCACAGGGAAGAGGCCAAGAGGACGTCCAAAGAAGCGATGGATAGATGGAATAAAACAGGACTTGGAGAAACTAGGGATACCGGACTGGGAAGAAAAAGTTCAAAACCGAGAAGAGTGGAAGGAGGTGGCGGTGGCGGCAAAAGCTCTTGAAGAGTTGTAATGCCAATGAAGAAGAAGAAGATTACACGATAATATGTATTTATTTGTAACTTAAAAACTTTTTGAAAAACAATTTATGTATTATGGGTTAATATTTTAAATCATACAAAGTAATTGATTATAATCCATAAGAAATGAATGCATTTCCTTGAAGATAGTCTTTCTTTATTCCATTCTATACGGTCAAATTGGTTTTTTCAAAAGTTCGAAAAATATACATTTCAACTTCTGCTATAATGTCACAGTTATATTGTTTTCAAAATGTTTAATACTACAGTTATTGGTATTGGTATTTTATTTTTTTTTTTTTTTTTTTTCCGTCAATACGTGCGAATAGAAATAATTCTCCAGTCATAACGAGTTAAAATGCGGCAAACATAGGTTTTTGGTTGTGCATAATGTCTTGTACCAGTTTCTTTTTGTGATTTGATTGTTTTATGGGTCATTTAGGATCAAAAAAAAAAAAAACAATATTATCTGTATATAATGTATTCTGAACAAACATATTTTGTTATAATTTACGATGATAT
>CM029360.1:896962-907915 GCA_017140985.1 Hormaphis cornu
TAAATTTATTAATAACAATTTTATCACGTTTTGTAATTTAATGAAAAAAATTTAAATATTATTTTTTATTTTTATGTTGTTGATACGCTTATTACTAAAAAGAAAAACACGATGGCATTACACGATAATATGTATTTATTTGTAACTTAAAAACTTTTTTAAAAACAATTTATGTATTATGGGTTAATATTTTAAATCATACAAAATAATTGATTATAATCCATAAGGTATGAATGCATTTCCTTGAAGATTGTCTTTTTTATTCCATTCTATACGGTCAAATTGGTTTTTTCAAAAGTTCGAAAAATATACATTTCAACTTCTGCTATAATATTACGGTTATATTGTTTTCAAAATGTTTAATACTACAGTTATTGGTATTGGTATTTATTTTTTTTTTTTTTTCCCGTCAATACGTGCGGATAGAAATAATTCTCCAGTCATAACGAGTTAAAATGCGGCAAACATAGGGTTTTGGTTGTGGATAATGTCTTGTACCAGTTTCTTTTTGTGATTTGATTGTTTTATGGGTCATGTAGGATCCAAAAAAAAAAAAACAATATTATCTGTAAATAATGTATTCTGAACAAACATATTTTGTTATAATTTACGATGATATAAATCAATATTACCGTAAATTCATAAGTAGATAACACGTCCAATTTTTGTCAATTTAAAACGGCTAAAAATGAATTTGTATGTACCAATTGTGAACAAAAAAAAATGTTTGTAGTTTCTTGGTCACAAACGAAATTTCTTTGTTGCAATATTTTGATAATAATATCCCGATTAATAGTTTCACTATAAGTTATGTGTTCAAAAGTGGCACTGGACTGGGCCATCTATCAATGTGGTTTGAAGACCGTGCCCGTGTGTCATTTGTGTAAGATTTAGTTGGCACCCGGCAACCGTCTACTTTAGACTTGTATACATTTTATGCATATTATTTATTATTTTTCTTCTACTGTAATAAAACTTTGTGAATACATCATAGTTAAAACTTTTCATTTGATAATTACTAAACGGAATATCAATAAAATTTTAATGGATGAGAATTAAATATGAAATATAAATTCAACGACAAAAAACTATCTAGTTATTAAATAACATTTTTTTAAAATGATTTAAAACTGCAAAAGTTTGAAAATATATTTGTAGAAAAACTATGCGATAAACGGATGAATTAGTTTACACAACTATTTGAGGGATATTTTAGATTATATTGACAACTTTTCAATAGTGCAGTCGAAGACTTCTTAACGAGTAGAAACAAATATTAATATTTTACAAATACTCTTTTAAAACGTTTTCAAAATAACTATGCAAACTTTTTACATAATTTTGGATACCAATGGCACATTTTGTTTTGCATGATGTATATATTTTCAAATATTAAATATTATAATTATTGTGTGATTTTTGAATTGTTCCAAAAACTAATAATTATTTCAAGTGGAAATTTGGAGCATTTCCCTAAGCTATTTTGTTTTGTGACCATACCGTATCATTGAAAAATCAAAACAAATTTATGGTTATTAGATAAACTTGCTTAAAGACGTATTTTATACTCATTATGAGTAGGTATATTACACAATGTTAATCATATTTAACATTATTTTAACTAAATTGTTTTACCGTTTAAGTTATGAATTATAAATGTGTTGCATATGTGGATATTTACTCGCTCATTAAGTGGGTTACATCTGTAAATAAATATTTGTTATAGATGTTATGATCATTACCCAACATTTGTATAAAAAATTTAGGATCCAGTTATTGTAAAGTACGAGTAATTTAGTTTTACACAATAATTCACAAACGACGTAGTTCCAGATAGGTTATCATCAGTAAAGCAATATTTCTTAAAGACTTTTGAATTCTCTGTTTTTCAAATTTTGTTGAAATAACTTATTAAGTATTTGAAAATCACAATATGGGTTTCCCTGCTAAAATAATGACGTTAGATTGTTTTCAGTTTTTCACGGTTTTTTTCACTCTTGTTTCAGGTACGAATATTATTACTACAATAATTGTATATACTTATCTATAGAACGTTTATTGTTTATTTATGTTTACATTCATTAAAACTCTGTACATTTTATAAGTGTACGTATTTGTCTTTCTATTTGCCTAATAAAATTATAGGAAATCTTAACTAAAATATTGATCGTATTGACTTGCCAAAAAGATCCAAAAAATGTATGTACACACGACGTAGCTCACTTACTGGTATAATAAAATCAATTAAATATAAAAAATTTGTCTACAATGCGTCTTGAAAATGTATTAAATAAATATAACAATGACTAAGTATGTTTCTGATTCCCGGCTGACACAGCAAAACCTAAATAATATGTTTGATTTTTACGTATGTATATTATTTTAGGAATTTTTGCGAAAAGTAAGATATGTCATAAATTTTCATACATAATATATTTCTATATTATAATAATTTGTTAAAAATCAGTACATATAATAGGTAAGATATTATGTATATATACTTTTTTTATGTTAAAAACAGGCCAGTGTGAAAGTAAGATCTCATTCCGTAATTTCAAAGATCAATCCTCAAATGTTCATAAAATAAATTTTTTTTAATTTATTTTAAATGTGAATGTTCGTAATATAATTTATAATAAAATGTTTATCGATTCAAGGTGACACGCATACATTTCAGTTATATAACCTACCCGTAATGAATCGTTAAAATGACAATTAATTTAACAGACGAATCAAACGATGAGTGTATTCAACTAGTTTATGGTAAAATAAACTACTATAAATACTATAATATACGTTGGTGCACCCTTTTAAACGTTCAAAAACTTGTTTTCAGACTCTCATTATATTCGTAATTATCAATACATTACTTTACGTATTATATTTTATACGTACCTACCTGTATCTATTCAATAAATCCGCCGTACGTTAAAATGACACAAAAAGTTTGTTCGTTTATCGAGTAGTTTACTACCTCCAATGTTATCGAAAAATAATAAATAATATCAGCACTATAAGAACGTCATTGCACCCGGTACGGACCTCTCTTTCCCCCGACCGCGATATCCGTTCTCTACGTTTCGCTTGAACGCAAAGTGAGCCTGCGGTGGTACTAACATCCCGTTTATATTTATTATTGAGCGACCATCGGGAATTGAGTTTCGTGCGTGACCAGCCGTTGTTGTTGTAACGTTTATGAAACGTTACTGTTTTTTATCGTTTAACATACGAAATAATTCATAACGGTTCTCACAATAATTACTCTATATTCATTAGCACCTACATACTTACTACGCTTACGGTAGAAACGCGTACGTCATGGCGAATACAACAATTATTGTAGGGTCGACGGCGGGTATAAGCATCGGGTGTCGGGGGCCAGCGCTAATTTGTCGTTGCCCCGACAGTATTAGGTTGGTTAGGTTTAGGTTAGGTGGAATCGTGAAACTTTTTGGACTTTTCTTCACTTTGTTAAGTATCGACTCTGTTTCGCTTCAACGCGAAGCGCGTGTGAAGGACACTTGCAGTGGTACCAATGTGTCAATGTTTGTATTATCGGGCGCGTTGAGGAGAACCACGTATAATAAGAAATCTGCGTGTGCAGCTGTTGTCGTAACGTTATAAAACGCTTTGATGTCAAGAATTTTTAGTATTACCATGAAACATAAAAGACACGCCATAAAATATGGCGTTATTTTTTTATTTTTGTTACACGTACAAATAAATGAGTAACCGAAACGCATTCGTATAGTTCTCACAATTATTCTATGGTAGTTGGCGATTCTCACATGGTGAGTTTAACAATCGGCTATTATAATTTAGGTAGGTATGACCGAATTACAATACGAGTACTAGGCTGTTGAATCGTATCAATACGGGAACAGTTTACAGCTTAATTGATGCTATCACCGGATCTACGTCACATTTTCATTTTATTTTTAAACGAATAACGGGAATGTATTCGATAGGTATTTGTATAGTTCTTGCCTTATATATCATTGTATCGTTATAGTCGTAGAAATGAGATACTATGATCTCAAAATTATTAGTTTTTTGCAATAGGAAAGTGATTATACGGGTAACGGATTCCTCATACAAAACACGGAATGAATTTTCAGAAGTACCTACCTAACAACTTACATGGTTGATACAAAAATGTTCAATTATGTTTTGGTAATTAGTATGGCTGAATTACATCGCAACAACGATGAGATATTTTATGATACAATACGAATCAAATATATTATATACTAATCTTTGAACGAATCTTAATCCGAAAATATCAATACAGGACTTGCTAGTATAAAATGACATTATTATATTATTTCGGTTAGTAATATTTAATGTTGTTATTTTTAGAAAACATACATAAATTTTTTCCAGAAAGTATGCTATTTTAATTTGTACTAATTTAGTAACATTAAAACAATAATTTCAAATAATAATAAATTTTTTTATGAAAATTTAACATATCATATTTTCGATTATAATCATAGGCAACACCATCCATCTCCACACCTCAGGATAACTATTGCTCTATATTATTTGTCTGTTATCTCGTGATATAGTATATTATTATACTTATTACATTTTTTTTTTCTGAATTCGATCATCGACTTACGGTGGGACGTGGCTGACACGCAACAGTATTGCCAAATGGACAATTGCAAATAAATTATAACTGCTATATAACCTATATTATAATTATTCTGTGCGTGTGTTTATAAATTAGTTTAGATATTATAGAGAGAGACAAGAACAACTTGAATATACTCAGACAGTACTTATTGCGCGTCTCGCACAAATTTTGACCCTAAAGGGATCTGAAAGACATCCTAGGCGCTTTTAGTGTTATATGTAACATCCCCCGTTTCCTTGAAGCCTTGACAACGGTCATTTCAAATTTGAATATAAAAGGATTTAATAACAAAACATTTTGGAAAAAAAAAATTTAATTGAAAAAATCAAAGTTTTTTTTTTTTTAAACAAATTATAAATAACTTAAACAAAAAAAGACTGTCGTAGGAAATTTAGTTTCAGCTCATTCATACAGTTAATTTTGTAAATTGTGATTTTCCAATTTTCAAAGATGTCGTAGTATATCATCAATCGCCAAATAGATAGTTTTACAAATCAAAAGTTTATGCAATTTAAATTAAAAAATATTTTACACTTAAATAATCAAGATGCAGCTATTTTAAACCTCATATATTGGATTAGATATAAAAATCATGCTTACTTTTCATTGTCATAAGCCATTACTAGAAGTCCAGTTGCTTTTAAAATAGTTGCATCATGAAAATGTAAAACATTTTGTTATTTAAACTGCTAACACATTTGATTTTTCAAACTACCTATTAGACTTTAAACAATAATTGATAAGCTACACCCTTAAAATTTAAAAAAATCATAATTTACAAATATTAGTGTGTAAGTAAGCCGAAATATCATTTTTTATGACAGTCCTTTATATATATTTATTATTTTATGTACACCCTTGAAAATGTATGTTCAATTTAAGCTATTTTTTTTTTTTTTAAGAACTCTGTTTTTTATTACAATTTTACATTTTATACAATAGATTTAACGCCTTCCCAATACTTTGTGCACGCATTTGAGAAACTAAGTGAGCATACTATATTCAATATAGCAATTAAAATTATTAACCGTTTTCTTTACATGTTTTTATATTTATTTTGTACAAATTGATTATAAGTGTTTATAGAATTATAAAAAATCAATAAAAAAAAAAAGATTTTATTGGATAAAATGACAGAAGATACACAGAGATTATTTGTTCATATAATTAGTGGAGAAGAAACTGAAGCAGAAGAGTGATTATGACAACGATAATTGAATGAAGAAGAGGTAGACAAATATTGATGATGAGATAGATGGTAACCATTTTAAACGATTTAAAAGTTGTTAATGTGTAAGTAGGGAATGTGAATGATTATGATAAATGTAGGGATAGAACAAGGATGGCCAAAAAATTTTATCGACGAATTAGACAAGTTTTAGAAATACACAGCTAGATTACACTAGTTTCGGCAGCCAATCGACACGTTTTAACTTAAAAATAAAATAAATTTATTTACACTGACGCCATAATTGTGTCATAAAAATTCTGAAGTTGACGTGACCGTATGATGAAAACTGTTCTAAACACAATATTTTAGAAAAATTTTAGATCGACAGCAGCGCTATTTAGCAGCGTGCGCGTATCACCACGAAATCACCGAGTGTAGAATTTGCTAATTTTGCCCCTAAATAAATAGCCACACCCGTTTTCTTTAAAAAATTGACTACTAAACTTAGAGCACAGCGCAGTGACCTATTTAAGAAGACAAGCATTAAACTGTTTCCTACTGCTTAAGATAAAAGTAAAGCCAAACCTCCCAGCTAACGTGCAGACTTTTTCAATCACCCAGCTAAAATCCTGAAATCAAGAAACCTGGTTTTGGAATCTCTTGATACTTAAAAGGACATGGAAAATCAGTGGTAAGTGTAGTGGATGGTAACTACACAATCAATAACTCAGTACTAAAAAAAATCGAACTAAAAACATTTAAATTTTATACTTCTGTCATGATTTGGACAACAACTATTATAGGGTTGGGACTGATCAGGGTAGGTGAAATAACCTGCCTCATAAGGGAGGAATGACTAAATCTCTGCATTGTGAATGCGGAGAACTTCAGACGATAATACACATTGTAGAATTCTGCACACTAAGGGAATATAGTGAAGGGTGTTTGGATGATTAACCTAGGTGGAAGTGAGCAAAAGAAAAATTTACCAACTTGGTCGTCCAATTATAAGTTATAATTTTTTGTTTCCAAAAACTTTTCTCTTGGTATTTATTTGTTTAGATATAGATATCTTTTTATGAATTAACTTTTTTGTAACACCGATGCCATATGCAAGTATAACATATTGTAAAAATGATAAATTTAGTGCAGCCATAGAAATCTTATATAAATTATGTCTAAATCTGATTTTATTTTTAATTTACATTAAATAGTTATAGGTAATTTATTATATTGTTGTAATGAGACAATGTCAGTAATTATTATGAATTATTTAGACTACGCATCCTTTAAAAATGCTGAAAGTATGATGTTATTAAAAATAATACATTTTTTAACAATATTAAAACTATTTTATATTATCAAATTTACATTGAAAATAGTTTCAAAACAGTTATTAATTTGTTTTTAGTAGATAGTGAAATAAGTCCTAAACTCGTAACTGGTGGTTGAACATTTTATGAATTAATCACTATGATGTGCTATGAATCAATAACAAATTTTTTTATTTTAATTTCTATATTGCAATCTCCAAACATTTTTCATGATTTGTAAATGTCAAGATATTAAATACAATTTTTTCCAACCCATTCAAACAATGTGGTTTTATTTTTCGTCCTTTGGAGTATGAATTAATTTTTAGAAATTAATGGAAAATTAAAAAAAGACAGTACTATTTTGGTTAGAATTCCCATAAATATTGTTGTATCAATATATGCAATGATCAAAACACTCTTTTAACTTAAATATATGTTCATAGATATTAAAATATCATTGTATAAATAATATTTTTATTTTTGTTTCTATTCTGAATATCGAAAACAAACTAAGTCATTACCTATATCAAAAATGGAATAAATAGTTTTATGATCACACAATATTTGTAATTGAATTTTATATTTGTTACTGCCAATTTTAAAAAGAATTACCGTAGGTTTTTTACTAAAATTTTTTAGAATAAAACGAATAATTTTAACAATTTAAAATTGTTAAAAAAAATACTTAAATATATGATTTGACTTAAATTAAACCGGAAATAGTTGAAAATAATAAATTATATTCGAATAAAGTACATACTCTTTATGGAAAGTAACAATTATTTTTTGCAATAATTAATTAATAATCTAGAAATTAATCATCATGCGCAAGGATACTTTGAAGCACTTCTACGAGGTATACAATTGAAAAAGGGTAAGACTGATAAAATACAGTATTTCAAATAATTTGAAACATTTAAAATTAAATTTAAAAAAAAATTCTAACTGATTAATTATTGTGTAAGTAGGTACCAAAGTATATTAGTCCATTCTTTGTTTGAAAAAAACAATGACAAACCGTTAATAAATCAAATTACAATTATAAGTGAGCCAAGTTTATTTGGTCAGTCACACAAGAAATGAATTTGAAAAATGTTTGAAAGAGTGATTGCAGTAATATAATGCTTTATCTTCTATATTGGTTTAGTATGGTCAATACAATAGTCAAGAATATCAACTTATCAATTTACTATAGACAAACAGATCGATTTTAAAACCATTTTCTGTCCTATGAAGCATTTTTACTCTAATTCTCCAATTTCTTATCGTTTCGTTATTTGCTTCCCATCGAGATATTGTGGTTTTCTCTATTTTCTCTCATCATAACACTGTGTTCTGCATAATATTTAAAAAAAGGATTGCGTTTTACTTATTGTTCTTAAACAACCAAAATAAACTAGTTTCTTTCTTCGTTTGTTTCTTTGAAGAAAAATAACAATAATAATATAATGATATAAGGGCTGTTTGCCTGTGTGTAGATGATATGAATAATCGACCAATTTGGGGGTATCGGATAATATTTTCTGATCACAAACATTTGAGAGGAACAGGAAGAAGAAAAATAATAATTAATTATTTTGGATGTTACGATTTGTTCTATTTTGTTACTTTAAAACATTTTTCAATAAATTAGTGTTTTGTTCACGAGTTTATCTCAATTTATTTAAGTATGCGTTATTTGTGATTACCTGTTTGATTTCTTTATAAAACATTTTAGTACTTTAATATTAAATATTATTATATAGTTATTACTCTTCCCATAAATGCAAAAGTATTATACCTAACCAAACAAGTTATTTGGGGCTGGAACATTTTATTTTAGATTTTAATTAATATAAACTAGGCTAATACTGAATAATTATTGAAAATGAAAAATAAATTATCAAACAAGTTAATATTGTAGCAATTACCTATTATTTTTTCTGTAATACATATAATATTGGCATTATCAAAGTTTTTCGCTTTTATATTACCTACCTTTTATTTAATATGTATTCTAAATTTTTACAGATGATGCACAGATATTGACGCAAGATTATTGTCGTACAACTTATGACGATGGTTTGTTATATGTTTTAAAGCATAGATCGTAAATTATTTACAATAGATATTGAAATTTAAATAAATAATATTTATTTATTTACAATCACACCTCAATGATATGCAAAACTGGTTTTGCAAATAGCGCGTTAAGCTTAACGAAAGTAAATAGTCCAACACTACCTTCACACCTCGAAAAAAACACCCTCTCAAAGATATTTCAATAATGTTCCAATTCCATCCAGTACAAAATCAAAATATTTAGGCCTCAATCTCGATGAACTATTGACCTGGTGCCCCCACATTCACTCAAAACAATTAGCAGTTAATCATTGTAAAAAAACTCTTAAAACTATCATAAATAAAAATGCAAAAACTAACTTACATACTAAATTAATAATGTATAAATCCTTAACTAGACCCATGTGGACATATAGCATTGTGCTCTGGAGTGCTGCTAAAATCTCAAACATAAATAAAATCCAAACTGTTCAATCCAAAATCCTTCGTCACAATATTCTTAACGCTTCCATTTACATCTCTAACGAAACCATCCATAAGAACCTTAACATACCCACAGTCAAACAAATCGCCATAACTCAATATAAAAATTTTTACAACCGTCTAAAAAGTCATCCAAATGCTATAATCGAAGAATTGGCCTCTTCTACACTCTCAGGAAATCCTTTTCTTCGCCAAAAAGAATTTAATGCAGAGATATAACACAACAGTTAAAAAAAAAAAAAAAATTATACATAAAAATTAATAAAAGTCAGTAGGAATGCCTCCAATGGGTGGCTTATTCACGATCTAATTTCATGTCTTAAAAAAATGTATCATAAATTCTTATTGTAAATATTTTACAAAATGTATTTTTCTTAATAATAATAAAAAAATAATCAATAGATACCTAAATTTAAATAAATAATATACATTATAAGAAAAATGTTTTTAATCTTCAATACTTAAACTTTCAAGATGATGAATTTAAAAATTTTATTTTAAGGGAATCCGTGTATTAGTAAGTTGAACATAATCAACAATTCCCATAAAATTATTGCCATACAAAAATTTACATTCATGTAAAATAATAAATACTTTATTTTAAATAAACAGTTTATGAAACAAAAATATGAGTTTCACATTTTTGTTTTTGTATTAACTATTTGCAATAATTAATATATTTAAATGGTGTAACACAATTCTTATAAAATCGAAAACTGCTTATGAAATTCATTTGTGCTTCTTGTAGAATTTATTTAAAATATTTTTTAAGTTTGTGTTTGTAATATGAGTAATGATGCAAACATTCAAAAGTTATACATTTTCAAACACATATCAAACTTAATTACGAGTTAAATATATATATATATATCTTGCAGGAAATACATAAAACAAATCGACATTAAAGTTAATAATATTAAAATAAAATATCTACAAAAATTATTTATTTAGTAATTAATTGTTAAGGAAGCATATAAATATAAATAATAGATTATTTATTTTATGTTTACAGTAACTATTTTTTTTTATTTGAAATGCAATGGTAAATAATCATTTTTTATAACTACTAACTTATATAAATTACTGGTCAAACGGGGTGATTTTGAAAATATTGACTTTTCGTTTTTAGTACTTGATTTCAAAAATAATCAAAATTTCAAAAAAAGCTTAAAAAATAGTACCATCTACGTTCAATTACCTATCTTTAAAATATCGTATGTTAAGATCGAAGCTTTTTTTCTTCAAGAAAAAGTTATCTTAAAAAAATAATAAAAACATTATTT